>CM042540.1:5364573-5552073 GCA_023630585.1 Cranoglanis bouderius
TGTTTGTATACGGATTGGCTTCCTGTCAGTCATTTTTTATAGACACGCCCCCAACACAACTTCACATCCTTATAAATCATTATGAGGATAAGTCGTGTGTTTATAGTATTGTATAGAGCTTTGTGTATATGGGTGGGTGGGTGGGTGGGGTCAGTGAGTAAAATGCCACCCTTTTAACCTTTAGAGACCTATTTTTCACAGATCTTACCCAGTGCAAATTTATGGATTAATTGCATTAGAAGAAAAAGAAGCATGACGTCACAGAATCGCACACTGCAACACTGCACGCAGAACTTACTGTATATGTGTGTGTGAGTGTGTGTGAGTGTGTGTGTGTGAGTGATCTTTCAAAGAAGAGGAATGGAAAGGGTTAAAACTCTGCCGTGGAACATTCCATTGTGAAAGGAGGAGGAGGGGGGGTGTGGTGGGGGGAGCGTGCGGGAGAATGGATCATACCATTCCCAGCACCATTCATGCCGTTTGAATGAAGTAGCGTTGTTTGAAGTGCTGCTCTGTCCGGAGGTCCACACACGGAGGAGCTCAACTGAACCAGGAGGAAGGAAACAGTCCTGGATTTCACTTCAGAAAGAGAGAAAAGCACGGAGAAGTGCACGGAAGTGAAGAGGAGCAGAAAAGTCGGAAAGTTCTCGTGCATCTACATCATCATCATCATCCTCTTCTTCTTCTTCTTCTTCTTCTTCTTAAAGAGTGAGTTTGAAAGTGAAGTGCCCAGCGCCTGGGGATGATGTGACAGCTGAGAGATCAGTGTGGACAGACTTTCCTCTTTCTCACTCACTGAATTTTGGGATGAGATGATCAGGATGATTATGATTATGAAGATGATCATGATGATGATGATGATTATTCTTCACACTTCGCAGATGAAGATCTTCACACAGGAGGACCAAACTGCACCCGTGACGGATTAAGTCCCCTTTTCCTCCCAGTTCAACTATAGGATGTTATAACACATGCATTTATTGTTTACCTTCTAAATAAAAAAAACAACAACAACAACTTTGCTTTCATTTCCTGCAATCCATGCAACCTGGATTAATTTAGCGCTCGCGCTTTCCCGTTAATCAACTCGGAACCTGTCGCCTGGTTATTTTTATTTATTTATTTCCCCCCTCCACAGTAAAGCAACGATGAAGGAGCGGAAATTAACCTGCTGCTAATTCACCACTGGATTACTTTAAAAAAAAAAAAAAAAAAAAACACACACACACACACACACACACACACACAGAAACAAACAAAATAAAATAAACACAAGCCTCAAATCGGAGCCGCTTGTTCAGGAGAGATGACGGCGCGCGCTCTTGGGTTTGCGCTGTTAATTGTGCACACGTGCGCAGGTATGTAGGCGCTATGAACGCTTATAGAGCATCAGAAGTTCCCTCGCTGGGTTTCTGCGCTTCAGCTCGCTGTTGTTTGCTCTGTCACACACTGGAACAGCTTCTTTACTCCTTCTGCAGCTTTACATTCTCACCTGTGTGTGTGTGTGTGTGTGTGTGTGTGTGTGTTTGATCCTAAAACTCACAAATGACGCATAATCCACATGCATAGCAATTTAAAAAAAAAAAAAAAGAGGAAAAAGAAATAACTTGCAGATGTAATGTATTAAAAACCCACTTCGGCTCGACAGTTGATTGATTAAATAATCGATTGATTGATTTATAGATTGAGTTTAAACAGTGCTTTAAAATTAATGCACCAACTGCCCTCGTTGGCTCTGAGCCAAGTTTCAGGGATTTTATTTATTTATTTATTTATTTATTTACCTTTTTTTTTTTGCTGATGAATCCTTACACTTTGAGTATTTTTGTTCCCTCCACGAGTGTACTTACATCTGTCTCTCTGTTTATGCATTCACTATTCTGCACTCTTAGGGGAAAAAATAAAAAGTTTCGCCGTTTTTCTTTTTTTTTTCTTTTTTTTTTACATTCTGTTGTAGGGTTCCTCACAGAGCTTTATAGGTTCCTCTCAATGGGGAAAAAAAAGAACCCTTCAAAATTTCTGGCTAAAATTTTATTTAGCCTGGAAATCATTCCAAATATGCACTTCCATGATTGTTTGTTTGTTTATTGAATTATTTACTTACTTTCTTACACACTTTAGATCGTTATGGGTTTTTAAGCTGAGAGTGGAACACTGCTGTAGGGTTCTACACAGAACCGTCATAGAAAGGGAAATAAAAACACCGATGAGCCTTTTAGAGAACTTTTTTCCCCACAAGCACCTCCTTCCATTTGTGTTTATCTGTTAGTTTGTTTATTTATTTACTTGTTTGCACCGTTAGACAAGGTGTTTTCTAGGGTTCTTTAGATAATTACGGGTTTTAAGCTCAGACTAAAACACCGTTGTGAGGTTCTACAAAGACCATAGAACATCTGGATTTGCGTGTACTTCCATGTTTGTTTACTTACTCATTTATTTACACTCTTAGCAAAAATGTGTTTTTCCAGGTCCCTTACATGGTTATAGGTTTTGAACCGATTGTAAAACTCTGTTGTTGGGTTCTCCATAGAACTTTATAGGTTCTTATAGATGAAAAAAAAAGGAGAGAAACACATGAGCCCTTGTGAGTTCTGGATTGAACTTTTTTTCCATGTGAATGTCCATTACTTTCTTTATTTATTTACTTATTTACACTCCTATAAAAAAGTGTTCTCTCAGGTATCTTTAGATAGTTATAAGTATTGAACTGAGAGTGAGACACTGATGTAGGGTTCTACATAGAACTTTGTAGGTTCTTCAAGAAGGAAAAACAAGCATATCAAATGTTTTGGTCTTAAGCGTGTGCTTAGGTTTGTTTCTAACATCGTCCACTAGGGCAAATTTTTGATATAATACCAATATTGCGCTACATTATGGCACAGATATACTTTTCTCTGCGTATCACGAGTTTACTTAGTACTTTTATAACATTGTTACGCAACAGTAGCTGACAAGTAGGTGTCAATTTGTCCTGAAGTTTTTGTGGATGTTAAAGCAAAAAAAAAAATAAATAAAAATGTAAAAACAACATTAACACAACAGTAGTTTTTCACACTTGTTTTGTTGGCACTCAGTTTGCAAATCTATATTTTGTCGCTGACAAAAATCGCACATCGTTAAATAATTCTTTGGTCTTCGAATGCATGATGTAGCGTTCTCACGTTATCGGTGTTTGATGAGTCCTGTCAGCGTGAGAAATTTCTAAGTAAAATCTCAGAGTGAGAGTGCTGCCACGACACTCGACTAAAATCCACCAATAGGAGGACGGCAAACTCACGGGACAGCTACAAATACAGTAGCGGCGATGATGAAACGTAAACGAAACATACTAATGGACAGAAAAATTCTCCTAGGGTTAGGGGTTAGGTTTAGGGTTAGAGTCAGGGTTAGAGTTAGAGTTAGCTCAAACTCACTTTGAACAATGTTTGTGTTTATGTGATTGACCTACCAATCGATAACGTAAACAGAACGTGTTAATTTTCTTTAGAAGATCTTCAACTGACACGTTGAACACAAGTTACCACACAAATTGTTTGAGAATCCGGAAAAGATTTTATCGAGATCGTCTCGTCCAACGTGACGATCTTAAATCACGTAGCTACTTTCATAACTGTCCATTATCTCTATATGAATTAAATCTTATTTAACACAGTAGTCATGCTGAAGCATCACACTGAGAAGATCCAAACTCAGCACTGAACTGTATAAACATTACAAGTCATAGCCTCTACAGAACCTGTCGGTCTTGTTCTGATGGATTACAGAAATCGGTGTTGGCTCGTCCTAACTGACTGTCGTTGTCAGTTTTGTCGCGTTCGGTTTAGCGTAGCCCTGTACGGTAACTGATATCCCTAACCCAGGCTCTGATCCCCTCGTCCCGCTAACGTAAACTCTCAGTTTGAATCCGAGCATATGAGAGATTTCCTGCTGTAGTTTGATGTGTTTGCTCGAGCATTATTAACAAAAGGACTTGCTGATAATGAATGCTTAGGGTGTGACGCTTTTGGTCACATTCATTCACTAACACCACAGCGCTGCTGAATCCTCCATTCTGATTGGTCTGAAGGTGTTGATTCGTTTTCTATAACAGCAGCTCTGACAGTAGTTCAGCAAATCACAGGTTTATATTAATGCGCTCGTTTACAGGGACTTGTGTCTATTTTAACAATAACGGTGAAGTTCTCTGTAAGGAGATGTTTATTTACCATTAATGGAAGGAGTCTCCAGTGTCAGAGGTGAAGCTGTAACTTTAAGTTTCTTCAGGACAGCCGGGTTTACGGTTTGCGGTTTCTCGGTAACGTGACGAGCTGCGTTTTTTTTTTTTTTTTTGTCGTATTAATGCCACGAGGAAGAAAAAAAAAGAGATTGCTGGTACTATATGAACTATATAACTATAGCTGCTTTCACGTAGGTGATACCAGGAATTAACTTGTTTCATAGACGTTCAACAACAACAATGGCCGTAGCTATAAATGGTTAAAAAGTATGACCATTCTGTAATAAGTTAAAAATTGTGACTGTTGGCAAAATGCTGTAGTTTAAGAGGAAAAAAACACTTCAGGACGTGCAGTTGTAGGAAAATAATGCAATTTAGAGTGATACCAATGAATCTGCTTCATCACACCATCACACATGGTGTTGATTATTTTCCTGTAACAGCGCTCCCCATTGTTATATTTCTTGCTTAAAATTCCATCTGCTGAGGGCTCCTTGCACGGCTTCAAAACCTGAAGTTTAGTGAATTTCACAAGCCGCCTCAACGTCTTTCTCTGACTTCATTCGCTGTCTGCTTCATATTATAGTTTTGGTCAGGTTTTTGTACTTACCATTAATGCTGAAGTAATTGTTTTCAAGTTAAGGCTTGCTATAGTTTACAGCGTAGCTCCACTTTGTGTTGATCCTGTGGTTAAATAACAGGTTCGGGAGCTTTTTACTCCGAAACAGAACAATGTGTTTATTCCAGCAGCCCTGCTTTTCAATTTCATTCTGCTATAAGAAGCTTGTCGTAAATTCGGGCTATATTACACTGCTTTGAGCTTGTTTGATAGCTTGTGCGCTCATTTATTTTTAATTTTTTTTTTTTCGTAAAACAGACCGAATCAACATAGTTTGTGTGTGAGAGGTGATAAATGGAGGGAATGGGACACAAGATTAAAGCCTTCTGCATTTAACAAAAGCTCAGAGCAGTGAAAAGCACTGACCTACTTCTCTGTCTGTTTCCAGTTTCACTTTAATAGTTCTTTTAAGATGTTCTCCCTCAAAAACAGCTGTCAAGTTCTCTCTTAAGCAATCCCCTCTTTTTTTTTTTTTTTTTTTTTTTTTTTTTTAAAAAACGGAGATGCTCCAGTCCATACTTTTGCACTTGCATTCATTCCAGTGGATCGATGCAATGGCAGTACCGAATGCCTTCGCATCTCCCCAGCGAGTACGCAATAAGCATGGTCGCAGCGTGGGAGGCGTACGATTGAGGAAACAGCGTAACACTTTAACAAGCTCCTGCAGGGAAAGAGGTCATGGGGTCACAGTTCAAACGTCATGGCAAGACTTCTCATCCTCAGGGATGTGGGAACGATCCTGCTCCAGCGGCGTTTCCACATTTCGCAGCGCTCTCTAATTATACCCGACGCTGTGGACGTGTTATCAGACAGCTGCGAGACAGAACTGTCAAGGACAGCAAGTGTCTGGAAACAGCGTTGCAGGTGCTGTCATAGTGAGCCCGCGGGTAACTCAACATCAAAGCAGTGTTTTAAAAAAAAAAAGTTTATATCACAGCGCTGTGGAATTCACTAATTGTATTGGCCGGAAGGTGTTGATTAATTATCTACAACAATTTGCAGGTTTATATTAATACACTCGTTCTAATACGTTATCATTTCTATAGTAACAGCTCATTCACAGGGACTTAAATCTATGTTGACTGATAGTAGTATAAGAGGAATAAAACACCCCAGGTTGTGCTTTTATAGACAAATAATCAACTTTTGTATTCCTGTAATCAACTATTGTATTCCTTATTTAATATTGTTTTCTTGAATGAAAATAGGGGCAGAAGATGATGGGCATTTTTTTTTTCTTCAGTACTGTTGTAGATGATTTAAAATATACAGTAGTTGATTTGTAATTGTGGGTTTAAACAATAAGATGGGGGTTTAGTTTTGTAGATGGCAAGTTGGACGCATTTTACTGCACGATGCTGGTTACTCTCTGTTATTTATTTTTTTTATCTACATGGGGTTTGCTTTACATCACTACATAGTGACTGCTCTAAAGATTCAAACCACAACCCGATGCAGTGTTAAACACTCCAGTTAAACAATCTAGCCTGCATTTCTACCAGGATTGACAGATTGTGTCTCAGAAGTTGGGATATCATTATTTACATCGGTCTGGAAAAAATAGCCTTGTGCTGATGGATGGATAGTTGGATGAGTGAGTGGTTGGTTGCTTGGTGGGATGGATGGTTGAATGGTCAGTTTAATAGAAGGCTGGATAGATCAGTGAGTGGTTGGATGGTTGGTTGGTTGGATGGATGGTTGGATAGATCAGTGAGTGATTGGTTGGTTGGATGGATGGATGGTTGGATGGAGGGCTGGATAGATCAGTGAGTGGTTGGTTGGTTGGTTGGATGGATGGTAGGATGGTCAGTTGGATGGAAGGCTGGATAGATCAGTGAGTGGTTGGTTGGTTGGTTGGATGGATGGATGGTTGGAAAGTTAGGTGGATGGAAGGCTGGATAGATCAGTGAGTGGTTGGTTGGTTGGTTGGATGGATGGATGGTTGGAAAGTTAGGTGGATGGAAGGCTGGATAGATCAGTGAGTGGTTGGTTGGTTGGTTGGATGGATGGATGGTTGGAACATTAGGTGGATGGAAGGCTGGATAGATCAGTGAGTGGTTGGTGTCATCTTTGGATAGTTGGATGGTTAGTTGGTTGGATGGTTGGTTGATTGGATTGATGGATGTTTTTTTGCTTGGATGGTCAATTGAATGGATGGTTGTATGGATGAGTTTGCAACTGTCTGAAGTAAAATAGGATGGTTTTAAACTGTGATTGGAATGAAAGCAGTCACCAAACTGGCACATTACATTTTTACACTTATTCTGATAAAAATGTGATTGACATAAAGAACATAAATAACAATTTATCTACAGAAACATTGTGTAAGCCTCATATGTGAATGGAAATAAGTATAATAGTGAAATTGCATATTGGCATATTGAGGTAGAGTATCCCATTACATCCTGTCTCAAATCCAGCTCTGAAAATATCATGACCTTAGTATTGTAAGGTTCTATCTGGATTAAGAATGAATGGGAGGAAACAGAACCATAGACGGTCATGATATGTCTTTCTACATCACCGCAATTCCAAAAGTAATGAATCATAGTAAACTGTATACTAACATGCTGAGTGTGAGAATGAACAACTGTTTTACTACAGTTTCATCTGATGGTGTAATCAGGCCTGTAAAGACATGCTGGTTAGATGAGAAGTTGTTAAATGATACCGAAGCTTGATAAATGTATGTGTCCATGTGTGTCTTTGTGTCTGTGTGTGCGTGTGTGTGTGTGTGTGTGTGTGTGTGTGTGTGTGTGTGTGTGTGTGTGTGTGTGTGTGTGTGTGTGTGTTAACCTGCTGATTCACTCTGCTGTCATACTCCAAATGGCTCTTATCAGTGACTGATGTGATCTCACAGAAGTTCAGCAACTTCTTGCCCTCAGCTAACAGGACCAAATCGACTTATCTAACCTTTTACACCACTTTGATGAATCATGACAGTAGATAGGGGCCGGACATGTCACCTTATGTCACCGTGTGAAAAATAGGGTATTAAAGTTAATTAATATCAACAGTGGACCAGTGGAAGTCAAGCCTTCTTCCTTTGTCTTCCTCGACTTCTTCAATTCATTTGGTATCACCAATGTTTGAGCTATCACAGATAAGCCTCTGGTGTAACGGATGGTAGTTTCTTCTTCCCGTGGTGGACATGGAGTGGATCTCTAAGTCTTCCTGGTCTCAGAGAGGCACTTTCTTGAGGAGATGGAACCCTTGCAGTGTGCATAAGATAGAATGAAGGATGTTTCCAGGAGCCCTGTTAATTTCACGGAACCCCTGTGGTGCTGAACAGTCGGCGTTCAGATGGATGAAGTCTTAAGTGTGGATAATAAATTACAAGGGTGTGCCGGGGCACAGCAGGCACCGGAGCCCAATTAATGATAAATGTTCTCACAGGTGAACCATATTTCTTTCTACAGTAGTCCCCCTTGTTCCTTGTCCATCTGTCACAGATGAGGCTAAGGCCTTGGCCTTTTGCTGCTTCGCATACGATGCGGTTTTTTCTAAACAGCACAGGGTGTACCAGAAGAAAATGTGTACAAGGTAGTAATCCTGGTAGGAAAATAACAGTCATTATTGTTGCTCGGATCTTGTACTTGCTCCAAAGCTCCTGGTTTGCCATCAGGAAGTGTGTTTTTTTTTTTTTTTTGTATTGTGAAGGTTGGGGATTAGTAATCCTGATCCCTGTCATACCTGTGAGAAACGGCAGTTAGGCTTGTAGTCTTGTAAATTGCAGATAATATCTGCCTAAGGCCAATTAATCGGAATTAAACGGATTAGAGAAAGAAAGAATGCTGGCTTTGCGAATCCATGGTGCTGTTCTGCATAATATCGTACTGGCTCTTCCACTGAGGATATATAACTGCCGTTCAATTAATTTTACTTCATTTTCTTGACTCCACTTCCATTTTCATGGCCCGGGATTTAATTAGCACTTCAGATAAGACCATCAGGACCTTCCTTAATGCAACTGCTTTTAAGGAGCTCCTTAAGTGGATTAATGGGCAAATCGGTTTATCCTCAATAGTTTGCAATTTGCCAGCTCGCGTTACCGCTGATAAGAACATAATCACTCTTGGAATGAAACACAGTGAACCATGATGGTCTAGGCAGTCACGGTCACAGTCCTGCTCAGGAATGTTTGGGAATTCTTGGGAAACCTCTTGCATGACCACCATCACCACCACCGCCACACTGTTCACTTACTTCATTTACTCTGTTCACCCTTGCGGTATTTTAAACCCTTGCGGAATGTAAGTGTACCTCCAGCCGTCAGACGTGGGAGTGCATCGGGTACAACCGGGATGTCGTGGTCACGGCGTTAAAGCTTGCTTAATGCATCCAGTTGTGTCCATCAGTCTGGGAATGAACTGTGAAGTCACGGCGCGTCTGAGACATCAGAGACATCAGAGCTATGTTCAAGCTTACGGAAGGCTGGAACGGGGGGTTCGTTTTAGAGCTCATTTAGACAAGGATTACATGGAAGTCACTTTGCTTAAGGAGTTATTTTCCATGGTCTGTGCTGTGGAATGAGCTGTGTTGGGGAGAAAAACCCTTGAGCTGTATGTAATATCAGCTTCAGATGCTCCGTGTATGTTTCGCACACTTATCTGGCCACAAGCTTCAGAATCCTGCAGGTCGCAGTCTGATTTGAGCAAGATCCAGGCACGGTATGAAAAAAAAGTTTTGTTTTGATAAGATACATTCGTGTTTGTTGACGAGCTCCAGGAAACGTCAGCGGTCGGTCATTTGCAATGTCAATCAAATGACTTCTTGTGAAAGTAGGTGGTTCTTGGCCATGTTTATTGACGAAATGGGCAATGATTGCTAGAAGTCTGGCTTGTGTGCCAAAAAATCAGGTTGTCTTTCTATCCAACAGTTTGATGTGCTTTTTCATGAAAACTAACATTGAAAATAAAGAAAATGAATGGGAAAACGCTTCCCGTCAGTGCTTTATTATTATTATTATTTTTTTTTTTGGTTTATTTATTTATTTTAAACTTGCAGTCCCTTGCATCATTTATTCTTGCAAACAGAATAAATATAGACATTTTTTTCCCCTAGTGTTGATGGTTTGTAGACCATGATTGATCTGTAAACAGTCAAGCCAATTTGGCAACCCTGGCTTCAAAACTGTCAATGTTCAAACACAAACACTTGGAAAATTGGTACATTTAATACATAGTGGTTGCAATAATTCACACTTTCTCTTGTTCATTGCTAAAAAAAAAAATGTGTGCATAATATTTGAATGGAAACGTACCTTTATTGAAACCATATTGAAACCTCTTTTAGGTGTATCGAAGTTTGATATGTAAGAAACATGTGAAGGAAATTCTGCTTATTCTTAGACAACGTACACAAATGTAATTTCATTGATTTTACCAAATGATGGTCCCACGAGGTATTACGTCATGTGTTTTCGTTTTCCTGAGGATTTTAATGTGTTACCCAGCATGACGACTTCCCCTCCCCTCCGCTGTCAGCTGAAGCTCTGTGTTGAAAAATGGCTTATTTTGTGTGGTTGGTGTGGCTGAATGAACGAAAAAGAGTGAAACCTCCACACTCTGAAGCCTGAGCCCTAACCCCCCCCCCCCCCCTTCCCTCCCAACACTTTCTCCTCTTTTCACCCCTTTATTTTGCCTATTTTTTAAGACTTGCCTTTTTGTTGCTGATCAGCACAGAGCTTTTTTACAGATAAAGCAGGCTAAAACAGAGAAAAGCCCTGTGGGGGCTGCGGTGGGCTTCATGCATTGTGTCGCCTCAACGGGGTAATTGTTCGACTCGAAAAATGAGGAGGGGCTGTCCGTGAAGGACTTGGGGTAGCACAATAGGTCCCCTAGGGACTGAAAGACGGACACAACCCTATCCGAAAAAAAGACACAAGCAAAAAGGCCCAAAAGTATGGCTTTTATGTGTCACATCTCCATCGTAAGAACAAAAGCACTGCAGAGACATGACGCATGCAATGCCTACTGATAGTATTTGCGTTATTTATTTATTTTTAAAAAAAAATTTGTGACGCTGTATAACCATTTTTATCCTCCTGATGTTGATCTTCTTGTTTTAAAAAAAAAAAAAATCTTTCTGGACCAAACTTTGCAAGCTCACTCACTCACGCCTGTCGTCCGCCTTTGTTCCTGATTAAAACACAAAGCTACCAGATTTTAAAGAAACTCGCTCTTTTCTTGTCCTCTGCTGGGAAGACTGAGGAAACCTGAAAGATGCCAGCTATTCCTTGGCGATCCCTCCTCCTTCTCCTCCTCCTCCTCCTCCTCCTCCATCCCTCATTCTCTGTTTCTTGACGAGATCAGCTTCCTCGCCTTGGTGACCATTCTGTTTTTCTGCACTCCGGAAAGCTTGGATACACTTTTGAAATGCTAAAAATCCCCATTGGACGTGTCTGTGTGGTAGAGACAGCACAGTAAAGAGCTTTAAAGAGAAAAAGGAAGGGGGGGGTATTAAATTGGCAGGAAAAAGAAGGGGGTCACTAATTAGTTGATTTAATGACATGGACCCTCCCCTTCGCGGCCTGTGCACCTTCTCACACAGGCTACCTTTGATCACTCTCGGCCCTCGGTGCATCATGGGTAAGCGATTTTCCTCAATTATAGACCGCCTCCCCCTTCTCACTCTGGACAACAGTGTCTAATTAAGCTTCCCTCTGATGTCTCATACCTCTTGCTTTCAAATGGACTGGAATATTAATTTATTTTGATAAAGAAAATAAAAAATAAAAAACCACCACCACCCTTGGCTAGTTTGTTCTCCAAGTTTTCACACATAATAATTACCTTTCTTACCTGCTGATGAAATGACAGACTTGTCACAAATCAGCTATTTCAACTGCTCTGTGCCTCAATATGACAGAAATACCATAGCCTGAAATTTGATGACGTTTCCTCTTAGTTAAGTCTCTAAAATTATCATGACATCTGTATATGTACGGAATGAAACACTCCATGTTGTGCTGTGATGGGAAAATAATCAGTGTGATGAAGTGGAGTTACACCAAAGTTGATTATTTTTCCTATAACAGCATGTCCTGAAGTCCTTCTCACACCAGAGCATTTTGCCAACACTTAACATTTTAATTTATTAAAGAATGACGCATCATTTATTATTTTTTAAATCCATTTTTAGTTGTATTTAATGTTGTGGAATGACCATGAAGCAAGTTAGTTCCTGTTTTAGCAGCTATAAACACTCGTTCTGTCACCGGCCTCGTCTTCCTCTTGAAGTTCATGAGAGAAATAAGCCTGTTTTTAGCAAGAATTTTAGCAAGAAACCACAAATTGTTAAACTCCTCTGTCCTGAAGATGTCACTGACACTGGAGACTCCTTCCATAAATACTTAGTCTTAGATTACTGTATTACCGAACGAGCTGTTACTATAGAAACGACGACGTGCTAGAACGAGCGCATAAATATAAACCTGTGACTTGGAGCTGGGCTACTGTCAGAGCTGCTGACCAATCAGATTAAGAATTTCACAGATCTATGGTATAAACATGTTTTGATGTAGTGTCACCTCTACACCACCGCTTGTGATGTTACCAAGAAAATGCAAAACGTTAGCCCTTCTGTCTTTAAGACAATTTTTGTAAGCGGATCAAACTTCTGACTTTTTTATAGATGAGAGGATCCAATACGAGGTTTTGTGTTAGAATTATGTCAGATTTTGCTGTTTGACTTTTTTAGATTGTTCTCTTGGCCAGCACATGGCTGTTGTAAGAGAAGTCTGACTAAAGCCCTTTCCTTAAGCACATACAGCTATGCTAACACTTAATCATTGTCGTCATCCATCAAGTCACAAAGCTACTATTATGGCTACATCTTGGCTCATGTTTCTTTCTGCCTTGGCCTAATTGCGATGACATTTCAGCCGTGTGTGTTCAGTGTGTACGACTGCCACATTTCCATTATTTTGGACCACAAAAATGAGTGCGGTTTCACCAGTGCGGTCGTATGTTAGTCTTTCTGTTGTTCTGGGGTGAAGGAGTTCAGATTTGAAGTTGAAATTGTTGATGTAATCAGCTTGTTCAGTAAATATTTTTTGTGTATTTTTTTCTTAGTGTTGTGTGTATTATGTTGGAGTGTACGGTTAAAACTGTGGTGGTAATCAGAGTTTTTTGACGGCATTCGCAAACCTTTATTATGAAATATGGACAGAATTTAATTTTTTTTTTAATAGAAATGTCAGCGTTCTGGAGACGTCTTCAGGGCAGAAACGCCATTCAGGTAATATCTGTAATTATATCTGCAGATATCAGAACTGGTTATAGACCTCGTCCAGTCTTTAACAAGCTTAGTGGCATTAAGAGTGACTGTGATTAACCATGAAAATCCCTGGATCTGGCTAAATCCAGTCTTTCTGTTTTTAGAAATGTAGGTGTTTACCACACAAAGAAACTGAGCAGAATTCATTTTATATTATGTTCAGATATTTGCATTTAAATAAAATCTGCAAATTCATGCTTTCGTCACTTGGCATGCACACCATTCACCATTCATTTGTGAGAACACTGTTGCTAGGCAACTGGTATATATATGGACACCAAGCATAAGCTAGCTGACTGAGGCTAACAATGTATGTAGCTAGAACTAAGTGATCTAAAGGTACAGTGACTGTTAAAATGACAGGAGTGTCAACATTTACCTCAATGTTGGTAATTTTCTCCGAAAAAAATTCTAAAATTATGTTTACACTTAGCACTAATTGCTAACTGAACTTCCTTCTGTTCCATCGTATTGAAAAATATCAATGATGCATCATAAACTCATTATGGAATAGCACAAAAAGAAAAGCTTAGAGCTTCTTTGTTCAACATTTGCAATAGCTATTTATTGAAGAAAGTCAGTTAGTATGACACTAGAAAAGTGTATCGTGGTTTTAATATATAGCATAATAATAATAATATAATATATGCTAGGTAACTGGAAAATATAGACAACAAGCATAAAGTCACTAATAACAGAGGCTAACGATTTAGCTAGCTAGAACTCAGCAATGTAAAGGCATAATGACAGTAAAAACGAGACAAAACTATCAGGAATATCAACATTTTCCTCAGATGTGTTGTTACATTGCTAAGAAAAAGGTGCTGTATGACTAAAATTACACTCAGAATCAACCGCTAAATAAACTTTCTTCAATTACACCATATGGAAAAACTTCAGCATTGTAAATTTTGAAACACCAGAAAATGCCAACTACTGAAATTAGGCTAGGGCTTGTTTGTTCCTACATTTCCAAACATGTATGCATTTAGCAAGGAAAATGAGGGAAAGTATGTCAATTGGAACAGTCATGATGTTAATAATATAAATTTATATACTTGGCATTCGGTTGGTTAAAGTTCTGAGAACACTGTTGCTAGGCTACTGGAGAATATGGATACTTCTTATTGACTTAAGGTCGGTAATATCTTTAGTTAGCTAGATCTCAGCTGTTAGGTGTTATATACAAGCAATGTAAAGGCATAATGACAGTAAAAATAAGACAAAACTATTCAGAATATCAACATTTACCTCAGATGTTGTGTTACATTGGTAAGAAAAAAGGTTCTGTATGACTAAACTTACACTTAGCATCAACCGCTAACTAAACTTCCCTAAGTTCCATTATATTGAAAAATATCAACATAAACTTGTAAACTTTGAAATATTAGAAAGTTTCAGCTCCCGAACCGAGTTTTAAGGCTTGTTTGTTTTTACATTTTAAAATATGTAAGTATTTAACAAGGAAAATGAGGGGAAATAAGTCAGTTGGTAAATTTGAATGCTTGCCATTAAGTTAAAGTTAAAGTTGTTGCTAAGCAACTGGGGAATATGGGTGCCAGTAACTGAGGCTAATGATTTAGCTAGCTACAACTCAGCCGTTAAGTGTTATTCAGACAATGTAAAGGCATAATGACAGTAAAAATGAGATAAAACTATCGAGAATATCAACATTTACTTCAGATGTGTTGTTAATTTGCTAAGAAAAAGGTTCTGTATGACTAAAATTGCACCTAGCATCGAGCGCTAACTGAACTTCCTTCAGTTCCACCATAAAAGTGTAGACCGTCCCTCAGTGTCTTAGATGAGTGTTTCACTGTATGTGCAGAATTAAACCCACTTTCATAGCAGCCATAAAAAAGCAGGATGAGTAATCAGAAATCACGGTACAAAGTCTTCCTCAGTGTTGAAACATTAACAGCTTAACCGTGAAGCACTTCACCGCGCTGCGTCTTCGTCTTCGCCTCAGCTTGTAGGCCCTTAAGTGCTACAAGTCGCCTGATAAGTGCTCCTGCGTAACCCAACCCCCGCTACCACAACCGCTATTTACTAAATGATATTTCAAAGGCATCGGGTTGTTTTTTTTTCATTCCCGGGACGCTGGCAGCTTTTCAGAAGCTGCTCTCGTACTTTGGCGTGGAGCCCCGAGTGCCATATTCTTCCCCGGATCGGCGCTGCCAAGTGAGGGCTCGGGTCAAGTTCGTTTCGCAGTAAGGGGTATGATGGGAGCTGAGATGAGGCAGGGAGGAAGTGTGACCTCGGGGTAACACGGATCTGTCGGCGCTCGCTGTGTCGTGTAATGTGGAAGAAACTCGTACAGTACGGACGCAAAAAAGAGACGGAACAATTCACAGAAATTTTATTTTTAAAAAATTTAGCAAGCACTAGACAGACATTTCTGCAATTCATAATATAAAAGTTTACTAACAAACCGGCAAAACATGAAGAATAAACATGTGAAATGCTGAATTTATGTAGAAAAATTAATTGTTTAAAATATTTTAGTTTCAATTTTTTAACAAAGTATTGTTATTTAATAAGAAAGAAAAATATTATGTAAAAATTGTGTAAAATATTTAACATCTTTTTGAAATTTTACTGTCAAATCAGCTGCCTCCAGTCAAAGCTTGTTTATATTTATACTGTAAATGTTAAAATTGTCTTTTTTTCTTTTTTTAAATACTTTTTAAATACATATTGCGATGTAATTTATCACAATATCAGTATTATATCGTCCTATTGTCCGGCCCTATAGCAAACACCATCGAATTCATAGCATTGAAATAATTTGGCTCTGTTGTTAAAAGTGCTACAAAAATAAAACTTTCGAATATTTATTTTGAAGGGATACAAAATGGAGGATAGAGATAGGAGGTAAGTTCTTTTAGGACATAATTATATCGCATTCTATAAACGAGATGTACACGTTTATTTGTGTCACGTTTAGTATCTTGATTATGCATTTATTAGGTGATAAATGTTTTTTTTTTTTTTTTTCCCAGCACTGGAGTAGTGGCCATGTGATGGACACACTGATAAATTGGACTTGACAAGGAAACAAAAACAAGATGTAATTGGCAGTACGCTTGGTTTACACATCTCTCTGTGTGCCTGTAAATCTCACTAATAAACACCCACACACACACACACACACACACACACACACACACACACACACAATCAGGCTAACTCGGCCTCGTTCGTGTGTCTATTTGGATTCTCGATATCATCTTGTTGTCCTTTTCTCCTGGGAATCGAGATATATTCACACACACTCACACACACACACACACACACACACACACACACAAACACACACAGTAGACGTGAGCTCAGACAGAAACGTATACGTGACGGTTGTTGTAACTGCCAAGCGACACGCCGGCTTTCTGACGTCTGCGGTTGTCCATCTGCTGCTGAAACAGACATGGCAGCTTTCTGTCTAACGAGCGGCTCAGGCCTGCTGCTGCTGAGGGACGAGCAGGAGACGTAAATGATTTTTATGTGCAGAATGACACGAGGACCTTTTATAGCATGATTTAAACTCGAACATATTGTGTTTTAGACATTGGCAGTAACAACTTTCAGCTCTCTGTTTGGTGTTAATTCGGGTGATGTGTATTTATTGTAATGGTAAAGAATTATGAGATGTAGAAATGTAAATACGCTGCAGTTGAAACTCTGCACTTTTAAAAATTAATTAATTAGTTTATTTTAACATAAAGACCAGAAACTTGAATATCCAGTTGAAATGATGATCTTTTTATTAAAGAATTGTGTCACGTAAAAGTCTACAACCTTGGTCAATTATAATAAAACAACAACAACAACAAAAATGTAAATTAGTAGCTTTATATCAGAGAGATTCTAAAAGAGAACCTTTACTATTTTAATTTTATTGTTTTTTTGGTTTTCTTTCTTTCTTTCTTCAACATTCCCCACTCCATTCTTTTCTCCCTTCTCAGAGGGCCATAATTTCCTTTCTTCCATCCTTGTTTCCTTCCTTCCTTTTCTCACTCCCTTCCTTCCGTTCCTTCTCGGAGGGCACTTCTTTCTTTCTGCCTTTCTTCCTTCATACCATTTTTTTCTTTCTTTCTTTTTTTCTTTCTTCCTTCTTTCCTTCCTTGTTTCCTTCTCTCTCCCACTTCTTTCCCTTCTCGGGGGGCACTTCTTTCATTTCTTTCCTTCCTTTTTGCCTTTCTTTCTTCCTTCCCTCCATTCCACCTCTTCTTTTCTCTTCCTTCCTTCTCTCTCCCTTTTCCCCTCCCTTCTTGCCTCCCTTCTTGGAGGGCGCTTCTTTCCTTTCTTTCCTTCCTTTTGTCCTTCCTTCCTTCTCTCTCTCTCTTTCTTTCCTCCCTTCTTGGAAGGTGCTTCTTTCTTTCCTTCCTTCCTTCCTCCTTTCCTTCCATCCTTCCTTTCTTCCTCTTTTCCTTCTTTTTTTCCTTCCTCCTTTCCTTCCTTCCTTCCTTCCTTCCTTCCTTCCTCCCTTCTTTCCTTCCTCCCATCCTTCCTTCACTGGCAGGAGAGAATATTGTTCATGCTGTATCCTTCTTTTCAGGCCATTCATTATTTTGTGGGAGCAGTTGTGAAGTGTCCGGGGTGTAATTTATGTTCTTGACATTTTGTGACCTAAATCTTACTCTAAATCTCCACAAAAATGCGCAAAAACACTTGAAACAAACTTTAGTATGAAAAGGACTGAGCTGTGAGCAGCAGCTTCTCCTTGTGAAGGAGTGTGTGTGTAAATGTGTATGTGCAGTTTGGAGAAGGAAAGGAAGGGAAAGACTGCGCTCATTGTTTCGGGTTTAGACGGCGAGGCCCCTTCAGTCCTTCAGGACGTCCTTCAGTGTCCCAGAGGAGCCAGTCTCGTCTCTCCGCTGACCCCCTGCGGGCCGCCCCATACCCCCCCATGCCCCCCCTGATACCCCCCCCCCCCCAAAACCGCTCACATTTCATCCAGGCTGATGTGTCAGTCAAGGACGTGTTTACCACATCTCAAGCACAAAGTAGTGCGACATCAACAGCAAGCCACAAACAGTAAGGACATGTCGGGTTCGAGAAAAAACTTTTATGACTGATGATCAGAGTCTAAATACATCGACTTTACACTCTCAGCCTCGTGTTTACTTTATGACCTGACTCTTAAATTTTTATTTGGCTGACGTAAGAGTCGCTGCGCTGCCTAAAGGCACACCTCGTGCTTATCACGGCCATAAATCAGACCTTTAACAAGCTTCTAATTGCACATTAATGGTGCTGGAGCTCTGCAACAGCTCGCCGCTCTCGCCTGCTCTTATCTCACCCAGATATCCTTATCACAGATCCGGGCTGACGCAGCACATAAAGCCGTATACAAGTGTATAAAGTGTGCAGGAGGAGTGTGGCGCTTCAGATCTAATGTCTTTGTGTTTGTGTATTGCGTGACGGTGTGAGTATTTGATCGTACTCGGCTGTTTGATCTGTTACTGAGATCGTGATAAGACAAGATAAGATGAGATTACCTGAAACACTGGGCTGTAGATTCTAATATATGGACACACTCAGGGTGAGAGATATGATGGAATGTATCATGATTCCTGAAGACATTTCGCTGATATACACAGTTTAAAAAAAAAAAAAAAAAAACAGCCAGTAAACCAGTTGTGTTGCAAAAAAAAAAAGAGTATGAAAAAAATCTGTTAAAATTTTAAATCTAATCAGTTGACTCCATTCAGGTTGTAAGTGTGTGTGTGTGTATGTGTATATATATATATATATATATATATATATATATATATATATATATATATATATATATATATATATAAAGAATATTTTTTTTTACTGGCCAATAACGCAATACTTGCGATATCAATGTTATATAATTTTCCCCAGTCCTATCCACAGATACAGTTAACACAAAAAAAAGAAGGGAAAATTATATTAAAACTTAACAACTGTAAAAACATTTTATACTTAAATCAGCCTTTACGATTTAAATATGTCTAAATATTACTTATATTAAACAGTGTACCTGAAATATTAAAAATAAATCTTAAAATGTTCAGGGTGGTCACACCAAATATTGATTTGATGTAGATTTTTCTTCTGTTCACTCGCTTTGCATTTTGTTAATTGATAAATATAAACTATTAACATGTCTATTTTTGAAAGCATTCTTATGCTTTCATTTATTTTACAGCATTTTTTTCAAAACTTTTGTACAGTGCTGTATATAATATAGAGCTGTAGACGTTTATGTTTACAGTACTATTTACAGTAATTACATTAATGCTCTCAAGTGATGTGGAGGTGATTTACATCTTATATTTTCCTAAAACATAAAAAAAGAGTTCATTTTTATAGACTTTTTAAACACAAAGGTTTTCCATAGTTTTATTATTATTATTATTATTATTATTATTATTATTATTATTATTATTATTATTATTATTGCAACACTACTGTTTTGTTGTTCGTAGTTCGTTACCAAACTCATATATATCGTACTGTATATCGTGTTTTGTAAAAAAGTATCGCGATATGATATTTTTGTTATATCGCCTGCCCCTTACTTCAGGTAACAACCCTGCACTGAGGACTGGTCTGATCTGGATTAGTCAAGGCTGTTAACAACATTTCTCGGTTTCAGTGCCAGGAAAACGTTATTGTTATTGAACAGAAACTTATTTCCGTTTGAACGTTATGCGAGCAGTCAACGTGAACTAATTAAAACGAGTGTTTTGTAGAAATTATTCTAATCCCCGTCTCTGATCTGATTAAACGTATTTGGCCGTAACAGTAGATAAGAATAAAACGCGACTGACTGTCGTTATCTCGCTCGGTAGCCGAGGCTACGCTTCACAGATCACAACACATGACGCATTATTACTGCTTGGAGTGTGTGAATTTATTTATTTATTTATTTTTTTTACACAGTTAAGAATCAGAAATGAAAGCCTGTATTTGTGCGCTCTCTGAATGTGAGCTGCGTTTTGTTCACAGAGAAAATCTTCCTGTGGAGCTGGAAATGTATGGTCACGTACGTGAATCATGACATGTTCTTCCAAAACGTTTATGTCTCTGTTTCAGAATGCTAACGCTACGTGGACAACGTATTATATCAGTGTCTTACAGTAACTAGCAGTGCACTAGCCTAGCGCTTTGGCTATTCAGGCAAACGTGCTCGTTAATCGTAGACTGCCTGTATTCAGATTTCTACGAGCAAATAAAAAAACAAACACAAATAAATCTGACGTATGAGATATTTTACCACATTGTATCGTATTGTATTCTGAATTCTGATTGGTCAGAAGTCGATTCATTTTCTGTAACACTGCAGCTGCAAATCGACATGCGTTATCGTTTCTATAGTAACGACTTACACGTAGACTTGTACGGCGGACGCTCTGCATTTTCTATAAGGAGACGTTCATGTGACATTTATGGAAGGAGTCTCCAGTGTTAGAGGTAAAGCTGCTGTAACTATTTTTTCCGACATCTTCAGGACAGACGGGTTTTCGCTTTTTGCGGGGTTTTTTCTCATTAACCTCAAGAGGGCGTTAGACGAAATTAAATGTGACTGTAAATGGATAAAAAGTACAACGTGATTGAAATGGAACTTTAATAAGTGAATTTGTTATGAAAGGAATGAATCACTTGGGTAGGTGATGTTATTTATAGGAAAATAATCGACTTTAATCAGTTATGAAAATGTTTTCACAGAATTCGATGTCTGACTTCCATTGTGAGTGATTTTGCAGTAAAATAGTGATTTGTGAGGGATTTGTTTTTCTCATTAGAGGGAAAAGTGTCAATTTTCTGGTATTTTTCTCATTAAGGGTTTTTGACACACAGCCTACAGGTACAAAGGTTTAGATTAAGATGAAAGATTGTAATATTTCATTAATAAAAGAGAGAAAGAGAGGATGGAAAAAAATAAAAGTCCTTGAATCAGAATCCGTATATTTTATTGTAAACCCTCGGCTCAGACGTTCCCACGTGACTGCAGGAGAAAAGAGAAAACAAATCTCCGTATGTGAATGCACAGCACTCTGAAAAGAGAGAGAGAGAGAGAGAGAGAGAGAGAGAGAGAGAAAATCATATTACAGGGCGGAAGTGTATTTCCAGCTACAAATATTGCTCCGCTCTTTTATGTGAAATGCGCTTTTTATTGGTTACTCAGTTTTAGTTTGTCTTTCATACACTTTTTCATTATCTTGCTCTTTAATTACCTTCATGGTGGAGGATCGACTCAGTATAACGAACGCCGGAAGAAGTGGGAGGTGAAGAAATGCACTGATCCATGAGTTCTGGATGTGTGTGTGTGTGTGTGTGTGTGTGTGTGTGTGTGTGTGTGTGTGAGAAATATGAGTCTTGCCAGAGGCACCGATCGATCAGATCATAGCTGCAGAATTTCCCAGCTTCCCTTCAACTGAAAGGTGAGACTGAGAGGGGAAGTGAAGGAACGGATGCAGCGGTCAGACAGAAAGGAAGAGAGATGGAAACATAGATGGAAAAATTGACGCTAAATAAGAAAGTGGGGGGGAAATGGATGCCGTTATAACGCATTGTCGAATCTGATTGGTCGGAATATGTTAATCAGGTTCATATTAACGCCCTCCTTCTAATACATTATCGTTTCTATAGCAACAGCTCATTCACAGGGACTAAACAGATTAAAAAACATGTATAATCCTTGACATGGTGAAGTTTCATGGAAGGAGTCTCCAGTGTCAGTGCCTTGTAACGGTCAGAGGTAAAGGTGTAGCTTTCGGTTTTCAGGACAGGGGTTTAGACTTTTTCAGGAACTGACTTGACATTAAATGTAACTATAAACGGATAAAAAGTTCATTAATAAAAATTGTAATCATTGTCAAATTGCTGTTGTATAAGAGGAATAAAACACTTCGGGGACGTGCTGTTTTGGGAAAATAATCAACTTGTCACTGTTACAAGGACGTATCTGAAGCACACACACACACACACACACAGTACTTTATAATGTATGTTTAATTAAACGTTCCTCTTTATGTGTCATCATTTGTGAATATTTCACTCTTTTTATTTTTCTCCCCTTAAAGTATTTTAAAGTCTAGACGTCTCCGCAGGGCAGGCGCTCAGATCAACTGCAAAAACAGACACGTGCTAAAAGAAACTGACAGCAGAATCTGTTTTTACACTGAGGATCTGCTCCGTATGAAGGAATTTTAATGGCGACGCTGATATTTAACACCGCAGGCTTCAGTCCATCTGAAAAAACAAACCTAGAAGGTTATTATTTTGGTTGCCGTTATAAAAGCGAGTACAAACTGGTGATATTTTTAATATTAATAGTCTCTAAGATACTCTTTTTATACCCAATCATGTTACTGACCTGTTGCCAATTAACCTAATTAGTTGCAAAATGTTCCTCCAGCTGTTTCTTTTTAGTAACACTTACTTTTCCAGCCTTTTGTTGCCCCCGTCCCATCTTTTTTGAGACGTGTTTCGACCATCAAATTCAAAATTACTTTTTTTTTTTTCTTAAAATGGTACATTTCCTCAGTTTACACATTTGATATGTTTTCTGTGTTCTATTGTGAATAACATATGGGTTTATGAGATTTCAAATCACTGCATTCTGTTTTTATGTACATTTTACACAGCGTCCCAACTTTTTTGGAATTGGGGTTGTAAATGAATAAATAAATAAGCAGGTAGATAAACAAACAAACAAATAAATAAGTAAATAAATAAATAATTATGTACATAAGTAGGTAAATAAGTATGTAAGTAGGTAAATAAAAAAATATGCAAATATGTGAATAACTAAATAAGTAGATAGATAGACAGATAGATAAACATTTAGCTGCACAATATTTTGCTGACTGGACTGCATGAAGCAGCAAAGAAAAGAACAATGCCTCCCCTGTAGGGTGTGTGTGTGTGTGTGTGTGTGTGTGTGTGTGTGTGTGTGTGTGTGTGTGTGTGTGTGTGTGTGTGTGAAGCCAATGAGCACTGTGAAGACACATCAGTTCCAGGTCATGGGGTTCTGGACAAATGATTTGTGACCTGGACCACGACTTAATCCCAGACCCTTTTAATTGTCACACACACACACAGATACACACACACACACACACACACAGTTCCCCATTCTGCCACACTCATTTGCTTATACACTCCCATTGCACACACACACACACACACACACACACACACACACACACACACACACACACACAAACGTACACAGATATATATGTGTATATACAGATGTATAGTTGTCATGAATCTCTCTCTCTCTCTCTCTCTCTCTCTCTCTCTCTCTCTCTCCCGCAGTCTCTCAGGCCGCTGTGATGCCTTTTCTATCCTCTCCTCCCGCCTCCTCACGTTTCTCGCCTTTGATCAGAGACGTGTCAAACGTCTAAAATGACAGCGCTGTAGTTAAAGTGTTGCTCCGCTGCACTCCAAAGAGGACAGACGATACTGTAATTGGAGGATGAGTTTCCTCACAGAGCTGTGGGTTTGTGGGCTGTAGACGTGGACCATATCATAAATATATATCACTTTTCTACAAATCACAGCGTTTATATAACAGTGTAACAAACACCCAGCAAAACTGGCATGCTTTATTTATAAATCTGAATGTCTGATGATACTTTTTATTTAATTATTATCTACAAAAATGAAATATTTTACACTGAATTTACATTTGACATTTTAAAAGATTTAGTGCACATTTTAGTACACATTTTGATCTTTTAGTACACATTTAAGTATGTTTTACATAAATGTGTACTAAAATATTGTGTAATATGATTTTGTTACACATTTTAGTACAATTTTAACACTTTCAAACACAATTTTACACTTTTTAGTATACTTTAGTGCACTTAACTACATGACACTTTTAGGACACATTTGACATTTTTAGTACACATTTTAGTATGTTTTACATGTTTTATTACACTTTTGGTACACGTTTTAGTACACGTTTACACATTTAATAAAAAGTATAAAACATTAATATGTGTAAACATTTTAATAAACCATTAAAATATTTACACATTTTAATATGTTGCATACTTTTTATTAAATGTTTTAAACATTTTTAGTACAGTTTTACACTTTTTAATATACTTTACACTTTTAAGTATACTTTACACTTTTAGTACACATTATGCAAATTTTTTGTCCACTTTTAAGTGTTTTACACTTTTTACTACACATTTTGGTACAATTTTTACAAATACAATTTTACACTTTTAACTACACTTGACAATTTTTAGTACACATTTTAGTATGTTTTACACTTTTTTTGTTTACACTGTTAGTACACTTTTTAATAAGTTTATACATTTTTGTATGTTTTACACTTTTTATTATATGTTTTAAACATTTTAGTACAATTTTACACTTTTTATTATACTTTACACTTTTAACTACACTTGACACTTTTTAGTCCACATTTAAGTCTGCTTTACACTGCTTTAACACAATTTGTACAAACACAATTTTACACTTTTTAGTATACTTTACACTATAAGTATGTTTTACATGTTTTATTACAATTTTGGTACACTTTTTAGTACACACTATTGGTACACTTTTTAATGTTTACACATTTTAGTATGTTTTACACTTTTTATTAGATGTTTTTAGTACAATTTTACACTTTTAAGTATACTTTACACTTTTAACTACACTTGACACTTTTTAGTACACATTTGACATTTTTGAGTCCACATTTAAGTATGTTTTACATGTTTTATTACAATTTTGGTACACTTTTTAGTACACACTACTGCTACACTTTTTAATATGTTTGCACATTTTAGTATGTTTTACACTTTTTATTAGATGTTTTAAGCATTTTAGTACAATTTTACACTTTTAAGTATACTTTACACTTTTAACTACACTTTAAGTACATATTTTACAATTTTCTTGTCCACATTTAAATGTGTTACTTTACACTTTATACTTTACACTTTTTACTACACATTTTAGTACAATTTTTACAAACACAATTTTACACTTTTTAGTATACTTTACATTTTAAACTACACTTGACACTTTTTATTACACATTTTAAATTTTTTAGGTCCACATTTAAGTGTCTTACAAGTTTTATTACACATTTGGTACACTTTTTATTACATGTTTTAAACATTTTTAGTATACTTTTTAGTTTTACACTTCACATTGTAGTACACATTTTAGATTTTTAGTACACTTTTTACATTTGTTTAGTACCCTTATTACATATGTTAGTCTACACTTTATAATTTTTGTATACATTTAGTTTTACACTTTTAGTACACTTTTCGCACATTTTATTACATGTACACTTTCTGTACTGCACGTTTTATACACTTTTGGAGCACATATCTTCATGCAGGAATTGTTAAATCCCAAAATGCACAACAATTGGCTTCCTCTTCACTATATACGCTCACTACATAGAGTATAATACAACAGAACCTTCATAGTCCACTCTGTGTCTAGTAAACTGGCATCAAAGATCACACGTTCAACTTTCTTACATTCTTTTGTAGTGCAATGTTTTTTGTTTTTTGCTTGCATTCAACAGTTATCTTGTTTCTCACTAAAGTATTGGCACCCTGTTTGGTCTGTCAGCAAAGTCGCAGTGTTGCTATTTTAACATAAAATAAGCTACAGGTTCATTCATGTGAGGCCAAAGAGAATCAATTTACAACTATCTAATAGGTTTAGCACTCAATTAGCGTGGTTACGTTTCTCCAATTGTGTGATGTGTAATATTAAAAATGTAAACTCCTTTTCAACTTTTATCCTTAGGGGAATTTGGAAAGCTAGATGCTAAAGGTGCGAGTGTGCTGATGAGCCATGTCTAGATAACTAATATATGCAAAACACACTTTATTACAGACGCTTTAAAAATTCATATCTCCAGGACTCCAGTGCTAAATCTGCAAGTCAGTGGCTTCAGGCAGCATTTTTAGAGCTTCCAAGATAAAAATCTCTCATTCCGAAGGTAGAATAAGGACAGCAGTCTTATAAGAAGCAGTGCAGGTTTCAACCCCGTAATTTTGTCTGCTGGACAAATGAGTCCCTTGAAAGAAAAACATGGCGGTCGTAAATGTGGCCTGACCGCGTGCACTGAGGAAGATGTTTACAAATGTTAGTTTAACTGGCTGTCTCGTACCACCATTTTCTTTTATACAAGGCATATTTGTGCTTGCCAGAGTTTTTTTTTTTTTTTCTTCTTCATTTTTCCCCTTCATGGGTACATTGTGCCAAAACCAGTGTACCCAAGTTTTAAAAACGACATTTAAGAGGTGACATTTAAGAAGACTTGGAATAACAGTGAAGGGAATCCAAAACATGGCGCTTGTCAAACTTTTGAGGGGAAAAAAAGTTTTTCTGCATTTAAAATCAACATTATGGTTAATTTTGTAATCATAAATCAGTCAGTTATTGTGATATATAAATGCAATAGCAGCGTGCTCAACAAAGGTCTGGATCAGCATTGACTCCAGAGTCATTGTGAAACCAGTCTTGAATATTTTTTACACTTTCTCCATCAGTTTCTTTTATGTTGTGCTAAGATCTCACTCCAGATCTTCAGATCCCGGTATCATTGCACTGAACCTCATTCCCATCCCCTCTCTGTGTTCTCCAGGATCTCGTCTGCGGCAGGAGGACTACCCGCCCCGCATCGTGGAGCATCCCTCCGACCTGATCGTGTCCAAGGGCGAACCTGCCACCCTCAACTGCAAGGCCGAGGGGCGGCCCACACCCACGGTGGAGTGGTACAAAGATGGCGAAAGGGTGGAAACGGATCGGGACGACTCGCGTTCCCATCGCATGCTCCTTCCCACCGGTTCTCTGTTCTTCCTGAAAATAATTCACGGACGTCGGAGCAAACCGGACGAAGGCTCGTACGTCTGCGTGGCTCGCAACTATCTCGGAGAAGCCGTTAGCCACAACGCGTCGCTGGAAGTAGCCAGTAAGTGCTTGGCTCCTTTTCATTTCTGCTCAGAAAGCTTTTTCATGGTGTTGGAATAATGGCGATGCTTGTCAAGGCCTCTCTGGGAGCGACAGCTTTTTCCCTCGGGGCGGTATTAAAACCAGGCCACAGTCTTCGTTCAGTGCTGTGTCTCTGACCTCGTGCCCATGCTCTGAATGCAGGAGAGGTTATAGCTCCTTTAGCTTGAATGGTAAAGGGTTTCCAGTTTCCTCTTGGGGCTGGACGCTCAATGGGCTCAGTGAGTTGGATAATCTAGAGATGGGCAGGAAGTGCTCGCGTCGGTGGCTCTGCATGCTGATCTCGGTGGATAGAGCACACCAGATACAGTCGGCTTGAGTAGCTCTTAAAGAAGCTTCACTAGGTGGTCAGGAGTCATCAGAGATACTAATCCTCTCACAGCAGGCGGTGTTTGTTTGAGAGAAATGTTTCAGTTCTCGGCGAAGAGTTTGGTCATTTTTCTAGCCGGGAATTAGAAGCTATGCTAAGCTAAGCTAGACATGATGTTTGGATGAGCTTTCTTTTCTTGATGAATGAAAAAGTTTGCACACCCTTAGCACAAAGAGATGGTGAAGAAATCGAATTTATTATTTGTATTCGGTTACACAACTGGTCAGATAGTCTATGTTAAAACATTAAACGCAAAACAAATCTCAATTATATCAGCGTAAAAGATTTTACCGCCATTTCTAAATGCGATCAAATGAGGTCTAGAGCTGTTGCTTTGTTGTAGATATTGCCATTTTGTCCATTTCATTTTTATCTTCTTAAATTCTGATCTGATCAATTGTAAGAATCCTCTTTTTCTCATCCCCAGAACCACGGGGTGTGCAGACTTTTGCACGCAATTGTACTTACTGCAAAGTCGACACATTTTGTCCAGCAACGGAATGCCCTTTAACTCGCAAATTCTATCCAAACCATGCAAATGATGGATTTTGAGTAAAAAAAAATAAAAATGAAATAAAATAAGCCTTGGGGTTTGTTTTTGTTTTTCAGGGATTGAAGTTTTTTTTAGATTGTAGGTTGTCTTGCTGTAAGGAAGTTCCTTCTTTTCAGAGTTGAGTCTACTACTATAGATCTTTTTCTTTTTTTTTTTTTTTTAATGTGCGCTGCCATTTTTAATGAAGGTCTTGCGTTTGGCTTCTTCCATGAACTGCTCGGTGTACCGTATCTTTTCGAGCTCAAGAGGAGCGAATGGGGAGGATCTCAGATAGCAACCACTTTTCAAGTATGCCCAGGAGCTGTCACCGAGGCTCTTGCTGTAATCTAATCGACCTGGCAATGGTTTGGAAGGAACGCTTGACTGCTTTGAGTTTCAAGTGGAATGTGTGACATTGGCATCTGCTCCTCGGTGGGCAGAGTTTCAGCTCTTTAATCACCTGCTCTCTGAGTTCCTGAATAATATTCAGCTTGTAAACCCTATTAAAAACTGCTGAGTGGAGTACTGTTTAAGTAATGCAACTCAAGTAAGTACTGCAACTCATTCATTACACGTAACAGATTGAATTATACAAATCAAAATAATACCGGCGCAGATTCATAGCTGTCATGTGGTCGGGTTTCACAGTATGCTACTTCGTTCCTGCTATGATATCACAAAAGTGTGTATATTACACCACGGTGCTGCTGAACTTTGCTTAAACCTGACCTCTCAGTTAAGAGTGTTATTAGCAGTGGAAGCTCAGTGGTTAAGATGCTGGACTACTGATTGGAAGGTCATGTGTTTAATCCCCAGCACCGCCAAGCTGCACATTTGGGCCCTTGAGCGAGGCCCTTAACCCTCAACTGCTCAGATGTATAAATGAGATAAATGTAAGCCGCCATGGATAAGGGCGTCTGCCAAATGTCGTAAATGTAAACGTAAATGTATTAGAACATTCAGTAAGTATTCAACAGGTGCTAAGGAATCCTCACGGAAAAGGAAAGAAAAGAGCACACCCATAAAAACCTAATCCTGATGTGGAGATTTAGCACAGAAAATACAGACTTGCGATTTCATCCCGAAATGCCAAAGATATTTGCAGAGTATATAATGAGCATCCGGAGGGATCACAGACATTCGTGCGGTTGGTTGCAATCATAACATGCCATATTTTCCAGATTATATTTTCTCCCTGCTAGCACACAGTAGGAGTATTGGCAAGTTCAGGAGCTAAAAACAGCAATGCTGAAAAGCAGATGATATCCACTCTTCATTGCAGTGGCTGAATTTCAAAGTATATATATATATATATATATATATATATATATATATATATATATATATATATATATATATATATATATATATAAAAGAAACAACAAGAGCCCTGGCGGCAAGACGGTTTGGCCAGAAGACAGGGATCGTGACACCGCGGGCCGCTGGGACACTTATTTTGAATGAGGTTCAAACAGGACCATAATAGCATGGTGTCAAAGCTCAGAAACCATCGCAGTGTGTTTCCGACCCCTCTTTCCCCCCCCACCCCGTTACCCCAGCCACCCTGTGTGTAATTATGTTGCCCAAGCAACTACTGTTGGAAACCCTCGGTAGGAATGTAGCATACCCCAGAGCTCTGTGATTTTTACAATGCTTTAATTGTAGACTAAAGGAGCAATGCATTTTTCTCAAGACATTTCTGTGACCTTAGTTTGTGTCATATCAGTGTTTGGTTTTTTTTTAAAAATTGGAGAAAAATTGTAATTAATTACCCAGAAGTGCAATGCTTTCTAATAAAATTCTTAACTTTAGGAGTTTTGCACTTCTTATGCCAAAACACCTCATAAAAATGAAAACCCACGAAGCCCATTTGTTCAACTTACAAAGGTTAAGATTTGAAGGAGTCCTATTCAAAATCTAAACAGTTTTCTTTTCTTCTTGTGTTATTTCAAGTGATTTTATGATCACCCAATTTGAGTTTGACTGTACAGCTAATCGTTTAACATGCTCTGCTTTGGTAGGCAGTCACACTTGGCCCAGGTTCATTCATGTTCACTTTCAGCATTAGGCGCAGCCTTGTGGGGTATCACAATACCACTGTTTGTATTTGGATTTAAAACTCAAGCAGGTGTGGCCGGGGGTCATGGTGGCTTAGTAGTTAGCACGTTTGGCTCGCACATCTTGGTTTGGGGGTTCGATTCCCAGGAGTTTGCAGGTTCTCCGCGTTGTAGGCCGATTGGCATCTCTAAATTGTCCGTTGTGTTTGTGTGTGCGATTGTGCCCTCCTTTGGGTTGACGCCCCGTCCAGGATGTCCCCTGCCTTGTGCCCCGAGTACCCTGGGATAGGCTCTAGTGTGACCCTGTGTAGGATAAGCGGTACAGAAAATGGACCGGGTACTCTGGTTTCCTCCCCCAGTCCAAAGACATGCCTTATAGGCTGATTGGCATCCCTGAATTGTCTGTAGTGTGGGAATGAGTGTGTGAGTGTGTGTGCGATTGTGCTCTGCGATGGGGTGGCACCCCGTCCAGGGTCTCCCCTGCCTTGAGTCCTCTGGGTTAGGCTCCAGGCTCCCCGTGACCCTGTGTAGGATAAGTGGTACAGAAAATGGAAGGATGGATGGATGGATGGGTGGATGGGTGTGGCCTAAACTGGAAAACCTACCACTGTGTCCCTGGAAATCTGGGGGGGGGGAAAGCTGTGAATTCCAGCTGTGACAGTTTCTCAACCTCAGCGACTACAGTTCCTACAACCTCAGTTATAATTTTTTTTTCCTACCTGCCCACGATATTTTCTAACAAACTTAGTTGGTTCTATTTTCCAAAATATAAACAAACTAGTAGCCTAATTTCCATCACCGTGACCAGGCAGTTACTAAGGATGAATGAACGAATGAATTAATTAATTCATGCTGTACGGTTATAATGTGATCTTTCTTTGTCCCATAAGCTTCATGTCTGTCTGCATAAAAGTAAAAACATCCTGTTTTTCTATTGCGTCGAGATCCCAGTCCTGATGCATGGGTCCAGTCTCAACTGGATGCCCAGTGGCCCATTCTGGCAAGCTTTCCAACAAAAATGCATAGTACACCTATTCATATCTGTATTCGTATTCGTTTAAACCATGTTATCTGTTCATTCCGAATAACGTATAATATAATTAGTATTTGGTTTCAATTACAGTTTATCACAACAGGTTTCCTTTGCCTTTTGCTGACTTTTGACCATCCTAGAGCAACTTTTTTATGTGTTTCCCTCTGTTTACGTGTTTCTTTTCAATTCGATACACAGCATCTGTTATGTGTCATGCATTGTTGGCGAATAATAGCCTTCAGAGGGAACAAAAGATTAGAGAGCAGGGCGTGTAAGAGAAGAAGGGTTAAGAGAGGAGTGCAAGCATGTTCTTATGCGTAAGTGCTCACCGTTGAGCCCCGTGGCTGCAGGCTGCATGACGTAATGCATAGTGTCAGGCTGTGTTTTGAGAAAGACGGATGCGCCTGTCGAGTGCCTCTATCTCCAGACAGCTGCGAAAATGGTGATCAAAGAAATATTTTTTTTTTGACTTGTATAAAATGGGATTTCCAGAGAACCTGCAGAAAGCTATTTTTTTTGACAGATGAATAAACCTGTATTCATTCCATGAGCTCGCTGTCTCATCGACATGTCCTTTTTTCCTCCCCTTGCCTCCCTTCCTCTCTGGAAAGTCAACATTGTGCTTTTGGGCGCACTAAATCAGGCTAGTCATTTAAATACGGTAACTCTCTTGGAAGCCATTGCATATCAAAGAAGCTAATAATAACATGTTCCTTCAGTTCCTCAGCTGGGAGGTTAAGAGGGGAGGGAACGGAGATGCTGATAGTCCTAGCCATTGACCCAGGACGGGTCTCCATGTTTAAGTAATGGGCTTCTGCAGTGGGGTTATTTGTATGTTGTGCTAAATGGACTACAAGCAGACCTTGTTACCAAGCTTCAGATTCAAAACATGTGGGTACTTTTATTTTACAGAAATACCACGTTGTGACACATTGTGTGTTTGTTTCAGTGGTTTGTTGACTTGGTCACCTTGCTGCGTTGGGGCCGAAGGTAAATTTCATCTACCTTGGCTGATTGTAGAGGAAGGTGCCATGGCAGACAGACATGCTGGAAGGATAAAAGGAAAGTGGACATTTGTGCTAAAGTTAATACTGCATTGCTTCATAAGCCCTGTTCTTACTTGTAGGTTTTGCTGGAATTGAACCGTAATTATACAGGAAGTGTGAAGTTGAAAGATTAACGTGTCAGTCTACAAGGATTAAATTATCAGGAGCGTGATGATTTACCAGGATGACATCTTTTCAGATGACTTTAGCATAGTGAAGCAACATCAGAAAGAAAATCCTAAGTTCAGCAAAGAAAAAGAACGGGAGAAATGTCTGGAAATTAAAGATCTATTGGCCACCATCTGACTCATACGCAGACTTGGGGACTGTACCGTCATTAGAGAGAAGATACAGGTGATAAACAAATTAAGGTGTTTGAAAAGTAAATCCCACCAAATCCAGTGACTGTTTTTTTTTTGTCAGGTATAGATAGAGTGTAATGGCACTTCCAAGGCATTGCAGTTCCCTGATTTTTTCTGTAACCCAGAAAAGTATCTTGCAGCAGAATTTGTTTGTGTTGTGTTTAATTATGACTGCTTTATAGAAATCTTCAACAAAGAAGAGAGAAACTTTTCTTTCTTAAGGGATTAATTCCCATCCTTCTCTCATACCTCTGATCCTTTAAGACCCGGTTTAATTAGTTTTATTATAATGGTTCAGTGAGTGGTAATTATTGATTACAGGGAGAGAAGCATCGGCAAGGAAGATTCAAAACCTTACATGGGAAACTTTCTTGCAGTTGGATCCACAAGGACATTTCTGTTCCCAATAAAACTGGTCAAACAAATGAAGCACTACCAAGTTCAAAATTAGAAATGAGAAGACATCTGTTCCTCAGTTGACAGTCCCCGTATTATTGGCATCTGGCTCTTTTTAATTGTTTGGTGAGTTCCTGGATGTGTGTCTAATTTAGGGCTATGAAAGTCAGCTGAAGATGGCCTGAAATCAGACATAAAAAAAAACAAAAAAACATTTCATGATGTTTAATTACAGTGGCAGGAATTACTGACAGACCTCTTGAAATGGAAGATAAAAAAACAGAAAAAATGCCAGAGGGAAGAGTGCAGCTTATTTGCTCTTGTCAAACTTGTCATTGCTGCTTCTATTTTACGTTCTTAATGGACCTGAAATCTGTGTGACCCATTTACAAGGCAGAAAAATTCCCCGAAGCCACATGCTGAAATCAGTGTGTTACATTGGGTTCAGCACGCTAAGGCAGTACTGAAATATATAACACCTGGTGTCTTTTGTTTATGAGCACTCATAACTCAGCTGGCCTGGTTCCCAGCATCAGCATCGCCATGTAAAAAACACAATAAACATTCGAAGAGTTAATTGCTCTTGAAAATGCCCTTTAAGATTAGTATCAGCAGTGTGTACCCAGTTACACCAGAGGTCACAGACATGTGTAGTCTCTGGATCATGGTGGGGGGTTGGGTTGGTGCCAGCTGCCCTCAATCTCTCCTCCCATTCTGCCCCGCTGTGGATGCGTCAGAAAAGAGAGAGCAGGTCAGGCTCGAGAGAGACAACTCTGTATGCTGACATGGAAAGGAGAACAGCAAGAAGTCCCAGCACTCTGACTTTCACTGCTTTGTTATGCTATCATGGTGGAGAAAGATCTCCTGCTGCTCAAGTCACGGGCCGGCAGAGAAGGAAGGATTTGAGGAAGGGTAAAGGGTTCATAGCAGTCATGAGGGACAGAGCACTGGGTAGATGGATGACATCTTTGAGGGTGATAGCACTGGATAGTCAGGCAGGGGGCCATATGCCCCATGTTCTGTTGGCTGGTGTGTGTCAGGGGAGACTCCATGGTTTGGGACTCATGTTGGTCTTGAACAGGGTGCCCTGGTCAAGCTGCACTGTTGGCCCTCAGAAATCCTGTCTGCTCCTGGGGTGCTGTATCATGGCTGACCTCGCTGACAAGCTGGTATAAGAAAAGGATTTCACTGTACTTGGCTTCTTCTGTCTGAAACACTTTTCATCTTCTGTCTGAAACATGGTGGCTCAGCAGTTAAGGTTCAGTGCTAGTGTTGGAAAGGTAGTGCATTCAGATCTACCCCAGTACCCCAGAGAAACTGTATGGCATGACCTTTAACCCTCGACTGCTCAGTTCTGGGCTTTGACTGGACTTAGCCTCAGTTGCTGGTTGTTTTGGATAAAAGCAACTAACAAAAGTAACTGTGCAGCAATGGTAATGGACTACTAAGATAACAGACAGTCTATGATCTCACTGAAGAAGCTTGAACTATGGAGGCACTAGGGTCAGCCAATAAAGCATTCTAAGGGGATTATCTGGTTTGTATCTGTGGGTGAAACCTTTGACAGTTCTATGTAGAATACTACAACAGAGCATTTCCCTTTCAGGAAAAGTTCTAAGTAGCCAACATATGATGGTTCCTGACATCCTAACAGCACCTGAAGTATCTTTCTGCAAGCTTCTGTTGCCAGGTTATGCAAGCCATACCAGATGTGATGGTGATATTCTTTTAGATAGTTTGTGACCAGCATTTCAGGCTAATATAGGTCTGATGTAAATGCTCGTTACTGGATCTAATGAATTAGCTAGCTCAAAACTTAGTTACATGACAAGAAAGATTAATGAGAAAACAATTTTTAAGGTGCATCCTTCTACAAGAAGATTTGGAGTGTTCTTGACTTGACATTCTACCCCAGTGACTTTTTTACCTGGTAAGTTCAGAATCTCGTTTACCACTTTCGATCTTCTTCACAAGCCAGATAAGCCATCTATGTTATGCCCATGGGTGGGGCTACAGTCAATCCTCGCTCGTAAAGAAGCAGACTACAAAGGAGCAGGAGCCATGAAAGACCTGTTTAGGGAAGAGAATGGTGTGGTTTGAAGATAAGACAGAGGTGGATCTCACATTAGCCCTTGATAATTAGGCAGAAGAGATTTTAGATTTCATTGGGGTAAAGGAAATAGACGAGACCCGCCTGCCCGGTGTAACCGGGGCCTCTTTCATGCTTTGATCGCAGGAAATTTGCTGTATCCTTAGGCACGGAAGGCTCACTTGGACTTGCAGGGTTTAGCCCATGTGGCACAGTCTGCATTGTTTGCAGTCCAGTCTGACCCAAATTTTCAGCTAAAAAAAAAGAAAAGCATTCAGCAGAACTGACTGACCCAGCTAGATTCCACCTCATCCTATCTTGCAGACACTTGTGTGCTCATATCATTGCTTAACATTGAATAGCCCGGACTACTGTGTCGTCATCGTCATCGTCCCATCACAGTAGGCTACAGTGAGATACAGAGATTTCCTCTCGACTGGCCTCCATTTGTGATAAACACTGATTGTAAAGTCTCTCTCAGCTGGAGGGCTCAGATAGGAAGCGCCCCCCTTGACTGAAGAGCCAAGCTATTAGGCCGCCCGCTGCCTCTAATCTCCCTACTTTTGGTTCCAGGGTCTCAGGAGACCCATGAGGCTATTTTTTAAATATCAGTGTATGATGCAGTTCTGCTCTGCTAGACTGAAGTGGCTAATAGTGCAAGCGTAAGCTGTTGCTTGAAGCCTTTCAGCCATCCTGATAAGGGCTGAGGATTAAAGTATGTGGATGTGGAAGCAGGTAAGAGGTTTGGGGCTGTTTTTGTGGAGAAAAAGGCACAGTTTGAGGTGAACTTCTATTACTTCTTTCCACAGCACTATTTTATTTTATTTTTTCGTCATCTAAAAGTAGACCGAAGCAGGTTTTTAAATTTCCTGGAGCACATTTGTAGCAGCACTTGAAACCCTGAAAATGTGGGTAAATATTTATTGTCGCCTCATCGGATAACAAAACAAACAAACAAACAAACAAGAAAGAGACATTCTGACCTTGTTTCCAGAAACGTCTACATTTATTTATTTTAAATGCCCCTTTAATTCATAGAAGATTGCATGAAAACGATGCGTTATGTTTTAGGTAGCTAGCTGTCTAGACTCTCCATAACATGTCTTAAAGTTTCCAAGATTTGTCACACGAATCAAGGATAAGATTAGGGGTGGGGTTAGCCTTAAGATATTCTTCAGTGGCATACAGTGTGAAACATTGTTTTTAGTGTATTACATGTTGCGTAAAGCTGAAATGGGCTACTTAAGTAATGGAAGTACAGGTTAGATGGGTTAATTATGCTATTGCTGTGAGCGTTTTTTTTCTTTTCTTTTCTTTCTTTCTTTCTTCCTCCTCATTATATAAAGTTTTGGAGAGAGGAAGCAGTGACGATAGGTTCAGACAAGCCAAACATGTTCTAATTTTGCCATTAGCAGGATCATAAATCTTATGAACAAAATACTTCCTCAGATGATTTAACAGGGCACACACACACACACACACACACACACACACACACACACACACACACACACACACACACACACACACAGTGGGGACCTACTTTGTCTCGTCTTTCTCTTTGAAAAGGGCGTGGCAGAGAAACTGTAGCGTTCTCTTGCAACCAAACACTCGGCAATGACTGAAAGAAGAAACAGGACTGGGCGAGAAAAACATTTCAGGGTGAAAAGAAGCGATGACGAGTGAAGACGTGGTCTGAGAGGGAACTTTCTCTGGTTTCTGGTTGTTTTGGTGTGAATGAGAATCATGCCATCTGTTGTTGTCATAAATATTTCCAAACTTATCACAGTGTCTGCTGTAGAACTCGGTTAATAATTTAACCTTTTTGAAGATTAAGATAGTTAACAACTAAATCAAATTCAATAAAGTACATCCATCTCTCTCTCTAACTCTCTGTCTATCTATCTATCTATCTATCTGTCCGTCCGTCCATCTATCTCTCTCTCTCTCTCTCTCTCTCTCTCTCTCTGTCTGTCTGTCTGTCTATCTGTCTATCTACCTACCTACCTGTCTGTCTGTCTGTCTGTCTGTTTGTCTCTCTTTGTCTAGCTCTTGATCTGTCTGTCTGTCTGTATATCTATCTACCTACGTACCTGTCTGTCTGTCTGTCTGTAAAAATGTCTAATTCTAAAGATTCAGTAAAAAAAAAAATTAACATCAAATCAGCTGCTATAAATTTAATGTTAAATAAAAGTACAAAAAAAAAACATTCAAACTTAAACTGAGTTCAATTTGTTTTTTTTTTAAACTTTACTATTTAAAAGATTTAGTGTATAATTTTAACATGAAATCAGCTGCTCCCAATCAGTTTGTAGCTATTTAAAATAACAAACAAACAACTGAACAAACCAACAAATAAACAATAAATTGTCACAATAAATAAATAAATAAATAAACACACTAAATAGGTTTTTAGTTTAGCAAAAATACACAGGAAGTCAGAATAGTGTATTGTCATTGGGATACCTGTCGTGCAGCGTAAACATTTTTCCACCTCATGATATTTTTGCCACACCAACCTGCTTCCACATTTTCTTATTTAACATTTACAAAACAGTTTATATATCATTTAAAATCACAGCTATAGTTCAGTGAAGTAAACCGATGACTATAAAAGATCCTCGAGGAGGAACTGTATCATGATGCAATTAATAATCACAATATCACATCACATTCTTACCTTTCAATGTTAAAGCAGGTCATGTGACCATGAGGCTTTCCTCCATGTATGTGCAGTGCAGTTCAATGCACATGTGTGTGTGTGTGTGTGTGTGTGTGTGTTAATGAAACACTCCTGCTCCGATTCACATTAGGCCCTTTTCCAATGGGATTAGAAGACTGCCGACTCGGCAGGTGCCGCAATAACTTAATTTCACCCGCTGTTCAGGAGCCATAATAGCTTATCGATTGGCTGACAGAGACGCAACGGGCCGCCGCGGACGGACGCAGACGGAGAGGAGAGGAGAGGAGAGGAGAAGTTAATCTGCGCCCGACGCATAGAGGGAATTCAGTCACAACGCCGCTAAACTTCATCACCGTCACGCAGACCATGTCGGTGTAGCGGACCCCGCCTGACGACTGGAGGTCATCCTCGGCTGTCTGAGTGGATTTATTAAGGAGACAACGAGAAGTTTACGTACATGAACGGATGAAGATTATCATATCAGGTTAACGTAATCCGTCAATCTTACGTCGCTAAGCACATTTAGATCCCTAAATCCCTTGCTGGCGCAAATGCTGGACTCAGAAGTCCCAGAATGCAATGCAGCTATACGAGGCTCGGGTAGTTGGCGATCTGTTAGAGAGCTGGACAGACTGAAGGACTAAAGCGCCGCTGCATCGCCGTCTTTAGGTACAGATAAAGCAAGGCCTAGCCTAAATCCCATTGCACCACTACCAGTATGGTAGTCAAACAGCATTGTGGGTAATGTAAAGTAAAGTGACAAAAGACCAACAAAAATAACGTCGTTGAAGATCAGATTATGAAGACTAATATACAAATAACTCTGGGAGGATTTTTCAATCCCCCACTATGTCCACTGTCTGTATGAGAAAATTTGGCGTGACGTATCCCGAGAGACGTGTCTGGGGAAACGTGTTTTCGTAGCGTCTGGTCCTCTCACGTTTTGATCTAGTTCATGCACAGTTCCAGAGCTAATTTTGTCCGCACGTCATAACCTCCATCTGCTGAAATGAGGGTGAACTCGTGCTGCGCCGTCCTCTTCCCAGCGAGTAGCTGGCCTGCACATCTATCCCACAGTTATTACTCTCTGCAGTGTGTGTGTGTGTGTGTGTGTGTGTGTGTGTGGTTGTTTTCTCAGAGGAGCTGCGCTCCGTTAGCTTGCCCTAGCTAACACACCTGGAAAGTACACATCTTGCTTTTATTCTTCACGCCACGTTTAGCGTGTCTGTTTAAACCCGAGCGTCCAGGTCACCCCGTCCCCCATCAGCATACAGAGGAAGGTGAGAGCCGTGAGTAAATATCACACCTGACGCCGGGCTGGAGAGCTTCAGGAGGTAGAGTTTGTCGATGCCATGCCGTGATGGACGGCGGTGTCGCTCGCTCTCGGGTGATGCCCCGGGTCCTCTCAGACCGTTTGTACAGTTCTGCTCTGGCAAATCTCATCCTGTCTGCACTTTAATGGCCGGTTGACACTGAGGTAAACAGTGCGACATGGCAGGAGTAATAATGGAGGAGGATATAGAGACGGAGCAGACAGACCTTGACCTCTTCTTTTGACACACGGGGCACCCGACGGGTCGTTCCTCATCCGGGAGGCACAGCGAGCGTCGAGACCTTTCTCTCACCCCGATGAACAATGCACTGTCTCCTCTTAGCAGGTCACAACCAGGGACGGAGGTGTGTGTTCGCTCGCGTTCTTTCATTTTTCTTTTTCCTGAAAAAAAACAAACAAACAAGATGTTCAAAATCATTTTTAAAACTATTTCTTTTTAAAATTGCGAAAAGCTATCATGTATTTCTTTTAACTGTTTTTCATGATTTTGGGTCGGGTTTTGGGGCTAAAATTAACCGGGTAGCTAGTAGCAGGAAGTGTAGAGAAAGATTAGCCTTAGTTCTTGACGTATTGCCAATCAGTCCCGCCAGGATTTCGCGATTTTGTGATCGCAGAAATGAACGCAAAATCAAGCAAACGCCGCAATATTCGGAGGAGCGTGCAATTCTTCAGAATTACCGCAGATTTTCCGCAGGTTCGGGCCGAGGCGCGTCGTGTGACGTCATCGCAGCGCGCGTTCAGTCAAAGCCCTCTTCGAATTCACGTGCGTCAAACACGAGGACAGCTAAAAGGTCTCGTTTGCCAACAAGCATCGCTGTGCAAAACTGTTCTGTGCGATCGCAATTTCGCAATTCATGTACTTTTCCGCAAAAAAAAAAAAAAAAAAAAGCGCAAAGTAAGAGGGTGGCTGTAAAGGAGGACAAAAAAATCTGGCTGAAAAAAATCTGCAGGATTTTACTTTTTTTCCCCCGTTGCCTTGATCTCGAACCATCTTTTAATTTTTATTATTATTTAAATGTTTTCCTCTATAACACCAATGTTTTTCCCAGTACAACAACACAACAACAACGACAACAATAATAATGCATTATTAAATAGTTAGCAATTAAATCATACATGAGTTAATTATAATACTGATTATATAAATAACAATAATACGTAGTGATTATATTGATAAATGTTAATAATAATTGAATAGTTAACACCTTAACCTGATTTTTCATGATGTAGTTGGACGGCATTTTAGTTACATACAAATTAAGTTGGATTTTATTCTCTAAATAATATTGAAATGTTCTTGTAATATTTACATTTTTGGAGGCTAAAATCAATCATTAATAAAATCAATAATAATAATAAAAATAAATAAATAAACAATGTTTAAGAGCCCGTGTTCTACTTTTAGGCATGAAGGTCAATCCAAACGTTTCAAAGCGTTTCCCAAACCCAAAAACGAGGAACGCTAATGCTCACAAGACACTAATAGTAATAACATTTTAAGCACGTTTTAAAAGATTTTTTTTTCTTAAAGTAAAATTTAAAAAAGACCTTATTGCTATGCGTAAATAAAACTATTAAAAGTCGATTAAAAAAAATATATATACATCATTGTATTATTTTTATTTTTTGACAACAAGATTTGTGAAATAATTTCCCAGCTGTAAACTACAGAGAGATTTTTTTTTTTTTTTACAGTTATCAATAAAAAAAAAAAAATAAATAAATAAAAAAAAGCAGATATTTATTAATAAGCTTATGTAAAAATCGAATTGTTTCGTGAATATCGCATCGCAACTCCGTACTCAGACGTCTGAATGAGATTCATTATAAAAACGTGTGATGTTTCATGGACAGATGGTTTGGCAGTGGATTTATGGAGCAGCGACGCTGTACACAGATACAACACTCAGGAAACAGAACAGAAGATCTCACTGGCTGAAAAAGAAAGGAAGCGAAATAAATACAGACGAAGAAAACCGAGTGAAAGGTAGTAAAGCAGGAGAGCAATGTGGTGTGTTCTGGCATGGACACGATAAGAAGACAGGTGCTTTCCTGCCTGCTTAAAGAGCTAGTGACAGCTGCCAACTGACTCTGTGTGTGTGTGTGTGTGTGTGTGTGTGTTGATGTTGGTGTGTCTTTGTGGCCCTGCCAGCTGAAACATGTCCCAGCAGACCCGTCTTCAGTGTCTCAGTGTCTCCTGCGCCTCATCTCGCTGCCATGTGCGAGTTTCAGACCTCTGGCCCCGTTTCTGGCGCCGTCCCAGCGACTCCCCGCCCTGCCCGCTCACTTCTTTTTGTTTTCTTTTTGTTTTTTTTTTCCTTTTTTTTTTTTTTTTTGATGTCTGACACCAGATCCTCTCAGGGAGGAGCGCAGGAAGGAACCTTAGGCTATGTGCCGATGTGGATATGGATACGTAGGGCATTTTAATGCTTTCTGGCTCACGTTAGCAACAGAGTCTTCACCCCAGAGGCGGGATCAGGTGTGCGGACGTAAGCGAACCCGCGCCGATTCCTTTCAATCCGTGTTTCTGTGGAATTTCTGGAACGTTATCAGAAAAAAATGAAGCGTCGTAGAGATTAGAAATGACGATAGAAACTCTCTGTTTGGATTTAGAGGCGTTTCCCACTGTTTAAACATGGCCCCTGAATTCACCGGAGCGTTCTTTGCCGAGCGGACGGTGGCACAAACGAGGCGTACGCGCTTATTTGCGTCTGGTAAACACAAGCCGGCCTCTGCTTTGTGCCTTCAGATTCCATGTCGATCACTTCCTCTACACTTTACAGTCGAGTTAAACACCGCAGCTGTAGACTTACGCTCCACTGTCGGACCTTAGAGCCAAGTCAATTTCAGGTTTCACCCATTTCTTATACGCTAATACGCTATATCTCTATATCTCTATATCTCTATATCTATGTTCTTGTTGAACATCCCATTCCAGATTTATTCCCCCTTTTGCTGTTATAATAAGCTCCACTCTCCTCTCTGGGAAGGCTTTCCACTAGATTTTGGGGCGTGGCTGTGGGGATTTTCTGTTCATTCAGCTACAAGAGCGTTAGTGAGGTTGAGGTCAGGCGCTGATGTTGGGCTTTCAGTTCATCCCAAAGATGTTCAGTGGGGTTGAGGTCAGGGTTCTGTGCAGGACACTCGAAGTTCTCCTACGTTCTTCCAACTTTAACACTCCATGTCTTCATGGAGCTCGCTTTGTGCACTCTGTGTCATGCTGGAACAGGTTCGGGCCTCTCGGTTCCAGTGAAGGGAAATTATAATGCTACAGCGTACAGAGACATTCCGTACAGTTGTGTGCTTCAGACTTTGTGGAAACAGTTTGGAGAACATTTTTATTTTAGAAATGCACTTTTGTTGTAAATTAATTGGGGGCATATCACGTATTTGGGTATTGGATTAGATCTTGTCATGCTTTTAGGATCAACTATACGCATTTCCTTCCCATACTGGATCTGACTGAACCGGGACTCGACTACTGATATGAATTTTCTTTACAGCAGCACGCATTCAAGAAGGTGCATTTTTTCCTGAACATCATGGAGAAACTAGGAGAAACTAATTGTCCTAGTGAGTGTAGACGTGGTAAAATAGGAATAATAACAAACTTAGGGGTGTGCTAATATACGAAAAGAATTAAAGACGTGGTGGTGCGATACGGCCCAAAGTGTTTTATTCCTCTTATTCTGTAGCAGTTTACTCTTTTTCTATGACACATCAGACTTTTTATCCATTTATAGTTACATTGTCTGTGAAACAGGGTAGTTCCTGTTTTCATTTAGCTTATAGCAGCTATAAACAGTCTCTCACACACACACACACACACACACACGCACACACACACACACAAACCTGGAGAAACCGACTGTTGCAAAGTCCTGACACTGGAGACTCCTTCCATAAATGTTACATAAACGTCTCCTTACAAAATAAACAAACAAAAAAAAAACAACTTCACAGTATCAACGGCCCAAAGTGTCGGCCCAAACAACACACATTAGTATAGTTGCTATAGAAACGATAACGTACCGAAACAAGTGCATTAATATAAGCCTGTGATTTGGAGCTGCTGTTATAGAAAATTAATCAACACCTTCTTCTAATTCTTTCACAGATTTTGCAAGTATGAGCTCATGTTGTTTTTCTGCCTGCATGACCGTGTTCATATGGCCCTACCGTGTGTTTCCCAACACCCACATTTCCAAAAGTGGCCGTTCACTGTGTGTACACAGTGATTTGATTATACTCTCGCACGGCTAATCTCTCATTTACAACACTCGAAACCCCTATTAAGCTTAGCTCCGCTCCGCTGAACGCCATCTTATCGCTCCTGCAGACGCCCGAGTCTGAGCGCCGCCTATTACCCGAAGTTCTTACTCGTTCCAATTCGCTCCGTGATAACTTTTAAGAAGGTTTTTTTTTTTTTTTTTTTGATCCAGCACGTGCTGACTTCATGCATAAATCAGCGGCTTGATTGCTTGAGAGAAATGAGGCCAGTCCACCATAACTTCGCTAATGAATTGCGTACTGGAGAAAAGAAAGCTGTCCGATTAGCCGCTAGTCAGTAGAAAATTAGACCTCGCGCGGGTTCACGGTTGCCGGGTTTCACGTTTCGATTTCTACATGCTCAGGAGATAATTCAGGAGAATCTATGCATTTCATTTGCAGCTCAAAGACAAGTATTGCCTCTCTGACACAATTCATCTTCCCTGGCATGATAAATCTGATAAATGCAAATTGTTTATTGGAAGAGATTGTTGTATTTTGGTCCAGGCGTGTGTTTGCATAAATACTGGATTAGGCACGGCTCCACACAGAGACAATATAATGTCACAGGGTCTGTCCTGTTTTCCGAAATAAACTAAGAACTCAGGATCTCACTATCACTGTGTTTAAAGCGTGAAGTTCCTCCTGGCTCCTCAATATTTCAGGAGTATTTATAGATTTATAGGAAGAAACACAGTCACGGAGCATCACAGTCTCATTCATTATTCACAATCCCGTGTTATTCTTCCCTTGTGACTGGACATTGATATGCAAAGACTGTAATGAAGCAGATTAAAATCTTATTGCACCACAGCGCTGTCGAATTCCGGATTCTGATTGGTCGGAAGGTGTCGATCGATTTTCTGCAGCTAAAAATCACAGGTTTATATTAACGTGGTCCTTCTAATACGTTACCGTTTCTATAGCAACCGTTGATTCTTACGGATTTGTGAGTTTAAAAATGTCTGCAATTAAAACCTCCTGTTAGGAGATTATTTTACGTAGCATGTGCTGTCTGGAAGGAGTCTCCAGTGTCGGCGCTTTGTACCGATCAGAGGTAAAGCTGTAACTTGGTTTTCCGACATCTTCAGGACGTCCGGTTAGCCGCTGATCAACTTAAAGAGAGAGAAAATAGAGTCTGGTGAGGGAACGACTGTTTATAGCTGCTGTAACGCAAGTGAGAACAGGAACTAATTTGTTTGCAGACGTTTCACAACAATGTAACTATAAATGGATAATAAAATACGACATGTCGCTCTGTAATAACTGAAAATTGTAATCGTTGGCAAATCGCTGTAGTTGAAAGCTAACAATACAGTTTGGGACATGCTGCTGTAGGAAATCAATCAACGAAGAGGCGGTGTGATGAAGCGGAGTTACTTTTACCACTGTGGAGTTGATTGTTTTCCTAAGACAGCATGGCACGGAGTGTTTCATTCCTTATTAGTTCACTAAATACAGTGAAACTAACAGGAAAGTTCCGTAATTAGGAACGCCAGGAACAGGAATAACTTCATAAATCAGCGTCTTGAATAGAGGGGGAATAAAATTCAGGTTTTTATTGTATAATTAATTAAATACCACGGAGGATTCCTAAAAAAAAAAAACGTTATAATGTGACGAGACACTGACAAAAGACAAAAATGAATCATCAGTCCTTTCATAACTGAATAACTGTACTTCTTCATAACTTCACAAATAAGTAAAATATTCTCGAGTCATTAGAAAATGAATATTCTGTCCATTATCAGCTATTAAAGCGTGATAAAAGCAAAGCGTGCCAACAAAATGATAGCATAATTGTTTGTTGTAATAACAAGATTAGGAATAATTGGATTTGTTCCGGTGAGGCGGATATAATCCCGCTAGATACGAGCTTCTCTCCAGCGCAAACATGGCAACGCACACAAAAGAGCCAGTGTCAGCGCTTCGTGTATGGACTTTTTGTGCCGTTTGTAATTCCTTGACGGTGATGACACTGTTGCGAAACATCCCGAGCTTTCATCCTGCAGAGTCTCGTTTTCCGTCCCGTCCTCCGGGAGCGAGCACTTGAAGCCAACTTTGTTCTCCGAAGACATTTTTCTTTTCTGAGACGTGGGTTATTTCAGCTGTCCGCCTGTTTCGCAGATCATCATTCCTCTGGTCATCTCTCCTCAGCGCTGAGAGCAGCAGATGTCAAACGGACGCGCCCCTCGGTGGAAATGGAGCGGATCGGCACGTCGACCATGGGAACGTTGTGGAATAGTGGATTTAGCAGAACGTTTCTGTCCCTGAGTGGCATGTGGGCTTCATGCCGTGTGATTCCAGCGGTCTTCTTTTAAGATTATTACTCGACACACTGTACGAGATCCTAATGAAATCAATCAAATTCTGTATCAGACTGTGTGAGAACGTGTGTTCTCCGTGTCAGAGCTCGGGTAACGGTTGAAAGAAAATTACCACGTTCTGCCCACGTCATCAGTCAGTCATCCAGAAATCAGCTTGTGTGGAAAACAAGTGAGCTGGAGTTAATAAGGAGATTTGTTTCTATCCATTAGCATGTTTCGTTTGAAGTTTCTCCATCACCGATACCGTATTTGTAGATGTCCCGTGAGTTTGGAATCATCCTTCACAATCCTTAGTGTCTTAAATTTCTTAGAAGAAGTTCTCACACCACAAGAACTTTGGAGTCAGCCATCTTTGGTCGCACTGGCAATAAATTGGCCACCGATAACGTGAGAACATGAGAACGCTTTAAAAAGACCGCCGATCTCAACTCACGGCCAAGGAATTCCTTTAACGATGGACGATTTTTGTCCACGAACCAAACATCGTAAAGAGTAAACCTGGCTTTCGTGGACCGTCTGTTATTTGGTCACGTTGAAATTCGTCAGATTGGGATTAAACAAAAACAAACGTTCCCACTCTGGCATTCACAGCTTTCTTGGATTTCCTGGGAACTGCCACTCAAACGTGAATGACGGTGACCGACATTCCGACTCCAGCCAAGACCAGATCCCTGAGCTATTGGCGGTTAAAACCTCGCAGCAGGCGTGCGCTATCCAGGACGCAGTATTTGAGGATTTGTAAAAAAAGAAAAAGAAAACAAACAGACCTGCTTGTTTAAGAGCCACATATTTGTCTCAAGGTGCAATGTGTTCCAGCAGCTCCGCTATCTTGGCTGAACTGTTCCCTCAGCGCAGTCTTGCTTGAGCAGCGGTTTATGTTAGCACCTGATTTATCACTGCAGAGCAAGATAAGGCAGCTCCGTCACTGCTGGCTAATCCCTCGTACCGAGTCTGGCTGAAGGAATTAGCTCTGAGCTGCAGAGGTGTCACTTAATCGCCGCTGGGAGAAACGCCGAGCTTGACAACTGCTGCTCTAGACAAGGCCTTCATTGTGGCTCTGTTCCGTCGTTCCTTCACTGCTGCATTGTGGGAAACAAGCATCTCGCCTCAGGAGAAATATGTATACAAATTGATTTTTTACGAATATGCTTTCTGAAGCACCATGCTGGCCTTAAATCGGAACCAAGAGACATCTGGAGTTGAAATCATGTCATCGTATCTGTACGATGCTGTAGAACTTTTTTTTTTTTTTTTGCCCCATGCTTTATTGGACTTTCTTTATAGACTTGGAATAAAGGCAGGCCCTGTAACCACATCTCCACCCCAATGAGCTGCAGTGAGAAATCGATGCTAGAGTGCTAATTTATCCGTCTCCTCTTGCCGCCTTCTAACGGTTGTTCCGAGGCGAAGGTTTTTCACGTAAGCTTTCCAATATCAACAGTCGGCTAGTCAGGGCTGAGGAGATCGCTCCATGGCTCCATCGCTCCTGCTAAGCTAAACAGGCACTTCAGCAGCGCTCGCTTTCATTTCTTTTTCATTCTACAGACCGCCTGCAGCCACGTCCGTGGTCCAAAGTGAGATGGAGTGGACCCAGGAGAGAACTCGTCAAATGAGATCTCTGGGTCTGCATGTGTATGTTTAAACATTAACCTGAGGAAAGGCGATGACTGATTGACTGCTCGCACCGTGGCCGGGTTCCAGAGGCCGACTCGGACCCCTCGGGGACCCCCTATCCTTCACATGGCTTCGGCTCCCATCCACTGATCGACTGACACGACCGACGGCAGACCTCAAGATCTCGAAAACTAAACACAACCCCGGGGTTCTTCATCTCTAGACAACGGAAACTCAGTTCCTCCCAGCGAAGTCTGTGGTGCTGTGGTCTGTCAAGGAGCTGGAGAAGTGTAGCTGTCTAAATCAAACATTCAACACTCGCAGGGTTTGTTTGTCTTTCTGGAGAACCGCCATTAGTAAGAATTTGCTGGACGCTGCTGCGATGTAATGTGACAGTCTGGCCATGAGAGGGTTAAGAGGAAATGATTAAACAGTGTGTTTGACGTGACTCTATGGTCAAACGTGCTCTCGGCCTCCGTGAAGAATGTCATTCAGGATTCGTTCACATTCTTCTACAGCACGCTAGCATCCTGAATGACAACCTGAGAGTTTAAGAGGTTAAGCCTGGTGTTTTTTTTTTGTTTTGTTTTGTTTTGTTTTGTTTTGTTTTATTCAAGTAGCAAGCGGTCACACTGGTGAAACCATAGCATCGGGTTTGGGAAACAAAAAACTGAAATGCTTCAAGAACAGTAAATAAATTTTGACTACAGAAGCCCTGAACTTCTTTAATAAGTGTCATATCAATATTTCAACCTATTAACTTACTTTAAGATATTATCTCGTTATTTGACTTTGTAACTTTGGTCTCATTTCACGATATCCCATTACTTCGACTTACTAATCTGTTATTTTAAGATATTATCTCATTATTAGGACTTAATATGTTGTTATTTAGCCATAACTCACTATTATGTTGACTTAGTAACTTCTCATTTGAATAGTTCAAGATATCTCATTATTTACACGTCTCTTTTTTTTATTTTTATTTTTTTTACTTAATGTCTAATTAAACAGTCCCTGCAGGATTTAGCGATTTTGCGATTGGCAGAAATGAACGCGGAATCAAGCAAACGGCGCAATATTCGGAAGAGCTTGCAATTTTCCCGAATTACCGCAGATTTTCCGCAGATTTGGGCCGAGACGCGTCACGTGACGTCCTCACAGCGCGTATTCAGCCAAAACCCTCTTCGATTCACGTGCGTCGAACATGAGTACAGCTAAAAGCTCTCATTTACCAACAAACATCACTGTGAAAGACAAAACAGTTCAAAACAGTTTCGAGCGATTCGAGTAGTTTTCTGCAAAACAAAAAAACCCCAAGAAGCTCCTCATCTTGCATCGCAAATCTTGATAAACGCCGCAGCAAAATCAAACGTTTTTGGCCACAACAATCCAAACAAACAAAACTCCGCGAAATCCTGCCCGGACTGATTTAGACTTCAACTCATCATTATTTTGACGTTTTAACTCGTTAATCTCATTTCAACATCTCAAGACATCTCATTACTTCGACATACTACTTTCTTTTTTTCGAGATACTGTCCTGTTATTTTGACTTAATATAATTATTATTTTGACTTAACTTATTGTTAAGATACAAGCTATATTTCCTTGTTATTTGAACTCTGAGTAACAAGATATTAAGTCAACAATATTTTGAGATAATGATTGATTAAGGCAAAGTAAAGAGTTAACGAGTTATTAAGTTTAAATGATGAAATACCGAGTCAAAAGAATAACTCCTTTCAGTTCAGGGCTCTTGTAGTTCTTCAGTTTTGTAAGTAGTGCTGTATCCTGATTTAAAATCAAAGCCGATAATGAGGCGCCTGGAGATTTCCACCTCTTCTCTTCAACACTACCGAGGCATCAAGAGTAAAAGGTGTAAAATGCTACTGGAGTGATAATTAACTGCTGTACGTTTTGGTTTATTAATACTCAAATGTTTTAAATGTTTCTAAGTAATGGGTTCGGTGAGTGTCTCCGAAAAACACAGGCTTTGTGCTGCTTTCGATTCTGCACCAACTCGTTGTTATAATTAATAATTCATCTCCGTTACCAAACGCTGTAATGACAACTGCATATTTTATAAGCTCGATCGACTTCGATTAGCAGCCGCGGACAAGCTGATTCGCAAGCTACCAAACCAAACTAGCCTTTAGCTCAACCGCGTTCCAGTCACGACCCATACTAAACATCTTAAGCTCTCGGAGACAGATGCACCTCCACGATCCTGAGAGCTCACTAAATAAATAAGCTAATTCCTGCCTCACTCCTTATTTCAGTCCAGGCGACAGAAAACAGACTTAGCTGCGAGGTCAGAGGTCGCCCTCAGCTTTAATTATGTGAGTCCCGTGTGGACGGGAGGCCGGTTATTCTAAAGCTTTTGACATCTTTCTTCTCGCTGACAAAGAAGTAAAAACAGTACAGAAACACGGCCGGCGCTCTCCCCGCTCTGCCCCGCCCCTTTACACGGCTTGTCAGAAAGCATAAAGTTTATAAACAAGGAAGGGACAAGGTCAAAGGTCATCCGGAGTGTGAGGAAACAGAGCGACGGAGTGTCTGTTATTCTTTCGCTGATGGATACCACTCAGCAAAGACAAGTGGCGCATTGAAAGTCGAGCGGGCCACACAAGGACGGGAAAAAAAAACAAAAAAACAAACATTACGTTTCACAGCATCAGCTCGGTGCGACTCAATCCGAAGTCGATTGCGATCTAAAAATAACACGCGCGGAGGTGATACGTCTCTGCAGTGTCCCAGTGTTATTTCCAAGGCTATGGATAAAAACATTTCAGCATCTCAACGCTCTGATTAGAGGATTAGAGAGAAAAGAACACGACTGGGAAAACGTTCCGACAGAAGTGTAACGTCTGGTTCACGTCGGACTCGTCACATGCAAATCATTCTTTAAGCTTGAATTTTGGAATGACTTTGTGTGTATCTGCTCACATGAGCAATTCTTTAGCAAGTTCGAATGAGTACTAATCGGGATATTTAACAAGAGTTACGCAAGAGCTGGATTTATCATGATGTCGAAAGCTCAACTTTATATACGTATTTTCTAAAAAGAAATTCATACATTTCCCTGTGGCTTGAAAAACCGATTTATACCACAGAGCGTCCTCGATTTCTCGATTCTGATTGGTCTGAATTTTCAGACACTCGGATAAAGGAGATGTATAAAGGAGATGTTTATTTAACATTAATGGAAGGAGTCTCCAGTGTCAGCATTTTGTAACTGGTAAAGGTGTAATGTTATGACAAATTTTGCTGTTAAACTAAGGAGTCTACACGCTGTAAAAAAAAACCAAACAAACAAAAAAAAAAGAATAAAAAAAAAACAAACTAGCATAGAAATTACCCCAACACATTTTATTGTCATTGCAACCGCAAATGATTGGAATTGTTGTGAACTTAACAACTAATGAAAAGTTTTCAAAAAATAAATCTTAGACCTAGCTTAAAAAAATGAAAACACTAACTTTTTTGTATTTAGGGGGCCAAGCACCGAAGGTGCATAGGCACACTATACTGATTGTATGTCTTCTTCTTCTTCTTCTTCTTCTTCTTCTTCTTCTTCTTCTTCTTCTTCTTTCACATGGGAGACTATGGCAGCCCATAGAACACTTTGTAGGCGTTTTTAATAAAATTTTGCACAGCAGTGATAGAGGAAAGTCTCAGCAACAATGTTGGTTTTCGCCCCTCAAGCCCTGTAGCGCCACCAGTTGGGTAAATCTGGACGTACGTTTACAATGTAAAAACAAATTGGACATACGCAAGACAATGTCATAGAAACACAATTCTACTTTCGTCTGATTCTTTTGGTGTGTACACATACATATATATATATATATATATATATATATATATATATATATATATATATATATATATATATATATATATATATATATATATATATATATATATACAGTATCTCACAAAAGTGAGTACACCCCTCACATTTTTGTAAATATTTTATTATATCTTTTCATGGGACAACATTGAAGAAATGACACTTTGCTACAATGTAAAGTAGTGAGTGTACAGCTTGTATAACAGTATAAATTTGCTGTCCCCTCAAAATAACTCAACACACAACCATTAATTTGTCTAAACCACAGGCAACAAAAGTGAGTACACCCCTAAGTGAAAATGTCCAAATTGGGCCCAAAGTGTCAATATTTTGTGTGGCCACCATTATTTTCCAGCACTGCCTTAACCCTGTTGGGCATGGAGTTCACCAGAGCTTCACAGGTTGCCACTGGAGTCCTCTTCCACTCCTCCATGACGACATCACAGAGCTGGTGGATGTTAGAGACCTTGCGCTCCTCCACCTTCTGTTTGAGGATGCCCCACAGATGCTCAATAGGGTTTAGGTCTGGAGACATGCTTGGCCAGTCCATCACCCTCACCCTTTGTAGATTACAAGCCTATGAACAAAACTGAAGTGTACAATACTCTTCCAAATATTAATAGGTGCAGTGGCTAATAATTAAATAACAAGTGTAACAAGTAGAATTAGTTACTGCTCCTTTAAGGCGGAACGCTCTCTCTTACTCCCTCACTGATGAGTGGGCAGTCGGTAGACGGAGCGCGAGCTATGATCATCGCATGTATGCGTGTAAAGCCTGGTTATATTTCTGTTGCTCTTTGCCCTGTTTTATTTATGTTCAGTAACGCAGTTGTTAGTGGAGTGTTTTGCAAACTGCCCCATGTGTGCGGGGGATCGACAATGCTGATAATAAACCACTGTGAAATATCAGATACGTGAGTTTTGCTTACACCTGGCTACAACCATTCAGGATATCCGGTCTCTCTGTGTAAAGCGTTACACAAGGCACCTTTTCTTTGTTGCCAACATATGTATACTTGAGCATTAATGGCAAGTTTTTCTTCACAAACAGAAGCATCTCTGCCTTGTCACCTGATAATCGGTTTCTCCCTCCATCTATCACATGTCCAGCCAAGCTAAACAAGCGATCACTTTCAACGCTTGTACATGGAGCAGAGAGGTATAGGCTCAGGCAAGTGGAGCAAGCGCAGGGAAACGATCTTTGTTGATCCTCCAGTAGGTCAATGTATTTCCGTGTTTTTGCCTACGACATGTTTACATGCTGCTGTGAGCGTGGCTGTGACGTTATTGCCTGCGCCACTGGCAACAACACGGACCGGCTCGAAATCGGAAAGATGTGAGACTGACCGGCCGGCCACCGGTCTGGGCCGAGCATGCGGAAAATCGGCCGATTCCGGTCCCTGGCCGGTCGATCGGTGCATCTCTACTTTTAACACTAATGAGTCACATGACACTGGGGAGGGAAAATGGCTAATTGGGCCCAATTTCGACATTTTCACTTAGGGGTGTACTCACTTTTGTTGTCAGCGGTTTAGACATCAATGGCTGTGTGTTGAGTTATTTTGAGGGGACAGCAAATTTACACTGTTATACAAGCTGTACACTCACTACTTTACATTGTAGGAAAGTGTCATTTCTTCAGTGTTGTCCCATGAAAAGATATAATAAAATATTTACAAAAATGTGAGGGGTGTACTCACTTTTGTGAGATACTGTATATATATATATATATATATATATATATATATATATATATATATATATATATATATATATATATATATATATATATATATATAAAACATATGGAATGAGTCTCCAGTGTCAGCGCTTAGTAACAGTCAGAGGTAAAGCTGTAACCTTATGTTTTCCATGACAACCAGTCTTATTAACTTTAAGAGAGAGAAAAAAGAGAGACTCGTGAGGGAACGACTGTTTATAGCTGCTATAACGTAAGTGAGAACAGGAACTCACTTGTTTCACGGCCGTTCTACACCATAAAAACACGAGTATTAATGGATAGAAATGATGTTGTCGTTCACTGGTAAATAAAACACTGTAATTTGTTGTCAGGTTGCTGTGGTATAAGCAGAATAAAACAGTTCAGAGATGAAATGTGTAGGACAGTGTAAACGTTTGTTTGTTCTGTTTTGGGATTCAATGCAGAATCTTGAGAGTAATCTCAGTGCATCTAAGAATCAACTCATTTTGAACAGTAAAGAATGTAATGTGAGCTAATCGAACTGTCAGGTGTCAAAAATCCGCTTCGCTATGTTGGCTTAAACGTGACTGACGGTTTGACTGATCAGAAGTCAGACAACAAATTTCCCAGGACAAAAAAAAATGTGAAGAAGGTTCAGTATTTCAGTTCTTTATAGTAAAGGACAGAACGTCTTTTTTCTCCACCTCCTCCTCCATGGTGTTCTTCTCTAGACGTGTTTCCGTCTTGGACACAGGAGCAGCTCGGCATGGCTTCGAGTCGGTTGGCGTCGGGGGATCAGAGGCCAGATGGATTAAGTTGAAAGCCATGGCACTGTTAAAATAAAAAAAAAAAATAAAAAAGTGTTTCACACCCACCAGTCTGCTGCTCGAGGCTACCGGTGCCATCCAATCAGATTTAAGCAGCGCAGATCACTTCCTGTTATCAGGCTCCAGAAGCCAGACCTCATTTCTAAGATGCTTTAATGTTTTGAATCTAAAATGTTGCTTTCATGAAACAGATATGAAGTAAAGATGCGGTGTATCGGTCAGGTTTTCTCCGCCATCTTTGTTTAGCTAAATCTGAGACTTTTGATATGATGATATAATATTGATATTGTGATCGTTTGTGTTTTTCTGAGATATTGTGATATCTTTTTATTACTTTTTTATGTTTTTAAAAAATATATCTTTAAAAAAACCGACTGCGCGCTGAGTACTTAACATTTAAAATTGTGAAATAAAATTTTTTGTGCTTTTTTGTGGAAATTTTACAGTTGTTATGCTTTTCTAAAACTCTGATTTGATGTCTATTGAATCTTTAAAATATATATATATTTTTTTTCTTTTTTTTTTTACAGAATTTTCTATTCTTCCTCCGTATCAATTAATTAATTCACTTAGACATTTAAGAAATGTATCGTTACAGTTTTATAAAGTAACACGTCCATTTTGCTGGAACCGATAAATATCATGTATTGCAGAAATGACTTCTCGGTATCGCAGTATGGTATTTCTGTCGTGTCGTCCTCCCCTGGTCATTTTCTTCTCAGCTCTGGTTTGAGGAAGACGGTAAATCATAGTGTTTTCTGATTGGCAGGAGGAACTGAATCTGGCTGCTTGTGTAATAATAAAGTCTGTAACTTAAACACAAGGTTAAAAGCCATAATAACTAGCTTATTTTGCATTTACATTTTTACATAGCATTTAACTATTTTTGCTCGGGGGGGGGGGGTGGGGGGTGGGGGGACTGTTGGTCAAAATTGGAGTCCATCCCTAACTCGGGTTTTCTTTTGCAAGGCTGGTTAAGGAAAGTTAAAACATTTTGTATACATGTATGGATATTCTGTTGTCAAACTACTACCAGTCCCTCCAGGATTTAGCGATTTTGCGATCGCAGAAATGAACGCAAAATCAAGCAAACTCCGCAATGTTCGGAGGAGCTTGCAATTTTTTAAAAATTACCGCAGATTTTCTGCAGATTTGGGCCAAGACGCGTCATGTGACACCATTCAGCCAAAACCCTCTTCGATTCACGTGCGTCGAACGTGAGTACAGACAAAAGGTGCAAACGATTTCGTGCAATTGCAATTTCGTCAATTCAAGCAGCTCTCCTCAAATAAAGCACAAAAAACTCAGTGAAATCCTGTACGGTCTGTATTAGACTTTGTATTATTTTGTGCACTAACACAGTGTGACAAGTCTGCACACGTGCACAGGGCTGGATGATGACGGCTCGAACGACAATCGTGATGATTTTTAATCAATATCTGACCATTCAGTCGGTTAAAGAACAAAACAGCTTTAATAATACACTTTAATAAAAAATATTCATTCATTTCATGGATCTCGTACCCGCATCATATGATCTGATAAAACCGTGAAACGTGTGTATTTTGTTTGTGATGTAACGTGTTTTGGTTGCTAAAAGTGGTTTAGGGAGACGGACGCGTTTCCACTCCTGCGCTCTGGAGCTCAGACGTCCTGAAGTGGTTCGAGAGATGATCTCGTCTAATTTCATTGTCTTTTAAATGTAATTTGAGTTTTGAGGGCTTTTACGCCTGCGTAAGACTCGACGAGACCTGGTGTAAACAGCGGCATGAAGTCATTTCGCCTGTGTATTAAAAAAAAAGAAAGAAAAGAAAAGAAACATCACCAACTTTATCCCACATACACTCACTGATTCATTTTTTAGCAGATATATAGACATATATTTCATATCATTTTAACAATATCTTGATTGATTTAAAAAAAAAAAAATCTAATTAAAGTAAAATGAATAAATTAAATAAATGCATTTTGAAATTGACTGTTATATCTATAATCAAACATTTAAATAATTAAACAAAACAAATATGGAGAGAACACAAAGGTTATACATGAAGGTACAAAGAATAAAACTATTATTTCACCATAATTTTCTAATTGTTATGTAAACTCGCCGATAAAATATAATAGATCATTATTTATTGATTTATTTATTTTGTTATTTGTTAGTTTGCTTAATTTTATTATTAATATTTGGTATTTTTGGCATAACTGATAAAAGGATCCCAAATACTTCTGTTTATTATTATTATTATTATTATTATTATTATTATTATTATTATTATTATTATTATTATTATTATTATTTCGTCTCCTAATTATGATAGATAAATACTTTTCATATTATCTCTAATTATAAAATTTATTTGTTTATTTCTCACATTATTGCTATTACTATTGCAGTCACTATTTTAATAAAAATTTGTTTCTAGCGTTTCATTTTCCCGTCTTTCCAGATATACAGTTAAACTGTGCGTTGATGCGCCATAATAAAAGCAGCTCAGTATTAATATCAGCACCACAAAGGCACGTGTGGCCGTTGCAGATCAGATCCAAAACCTTTACTTTTATTTCAGAGGCATCTGACACTAAACTCGGATCACGATCAGATAAAAATAAACGGCGTCCCGTGTCGCACGAGTCGTCCGATCTGCCTCATCGTGTTTAACTGCGCTGCTGAAACGCTCTCGGTGGTAACGAGCGGGTTTTAAACGCATCGTGAAGCTTCGCAAAACAACAACTGGCCCTCGCTCATCAGTGTGATTGATGCTCGGGGTTACGAGTCTCCTGTGTGTGTGTGTGTGTGTGTGTGTGTGTGTGTGTGTGTGTGTGTGTGTGTGTGTGTGTGTGTGTGTGTGTGTGTGTGGAGTTTTCCATTCTGTCCTACGATGTCGTGGCAGCGAGCCCGGGTCTGAGCGTTCGTCTCTGAGTGTCCATCACATTAAAGAAACAGATATTAATAATATTAATAATAATAAAACCCATTTACACATACACACACACACACACATACACACACACACACACACACACACACATACACACACACACACACACAGACCAAAGTCTTGCAGTTTGTTCAGTGTTATTTAAGCATGCATCCATTCCAGTACAACGTATGAGTGCGATGTTTTCTGGTACGCGGTGATACCGATATCTTTACCGAAATAAGCAAAAACACCTTAGTATTAATTAATTGATGATGCCACATAAAGGAACACTTTATTTCACTCTGTTTATGTTTCCTCGGTTTAAATAGTGTGTGTCACGTGTGCACGTAAACTCGTGGACTAAACCCGATCTTTATAACGTTAGCACTGAACAGCATTAGCTAGCTGAATAAGTTCGCTTGGATGGAGATAAGAGCTGGTGGTGTTTCACATCAGAAAAGCGCTTCAGCTGTAAGTAAAGTATGTGTTTTGTTTGCTGTAGATTCACGGTGGCTTTCCTGAAGGAACTGTCGATGAAACGTGAAGTTAAATTTGAACATATATATGTGTGTGTATATATATATATATATATTTACAAGTAAAGAAGGAACTTAATTAAAAACATTAATACTGTAGTATTTTATTGTAACCTCATAAGTAAAAAGCGATAGAAGTTGATTGAATTACTCTTGGTTCACGTCATGAGGTAATAGTTCTCGCACGTGAGGGTTCAATTTAAAGGTAAATGACGGTGTTATCTAGTTAATTCATCGTTAGAGCACCTTAAAATCACTTCAGAAGGACAGACGCGCTGTCAGTACAGAAAATCACAAGCAACAAAAATCTCCAAACGCTCTGTACAAGTACAGTGAGGAACAGAAGAGAGACAAGGCCAAACCTTTTCCCAAATATGTGTGTGTGTGTGTGTGTGTGTGTGTGTGTGTGTGTGTGTGTGTGTGTGTGTGTGTGTGTGTGTGTGTGTGAAGCAGCTTTCTAATGAAAGTATGAAGCCAGCTTTCTTTAAAAAAAAAGACATTTGGAAGCAAATCCTGGCCATAAAATCAAACGAGGCGAGGTTGCGTAGATTAAAAAAGAAACGGCAAAAAAGCGGTAAATGAGTAAAATGAGAACTTTTTAAATGAGCAAAAGATTCACTTAATGTTAACCTGCTTAACATTTCCGGGGTATTAGAGGCAAATAGTTTAGGGTGAAGGGGTCCAGTTGATTAAAAAAAAAAAAAGGTTAGGAATCTCTGCAGTAGATGATCGATAGTCGTCAAGAACAGCATACTGGGTAAGAGCTGTTAGTGTTATTTTAACTCGTCTAGCATCGTCTGTAGCCTCCTCATGCTGAGTTTTATAATGAAGATCTTTTATCGTTTGTATAATAAGATTAGATGCTGTAGTTCCTCCTCATGATTTTTTTATATAATGTACTTTGCTTTGATCGCCATCGTTTATCACGGAATACGTCCAGATCGCTGCCATTTCGTGTCGTATGTTTACCAGGCCTACGTCACGCATAGTATTGGAGCATTTTTGTACGTAACTAATAAAAACGTAATATCGGTGTCAACGTTTTCCCAATTCAAATAAATATTTTTTGTTTTCTTTTCCTGTTCCTAACCCTGGCCTTTTATCATGGACAGGTGTCTTCCATCAAAAAGAGATATATGTTGAATAAAATCTTGCGTTGCGCGCTGGTACGCAACTTGGTGTTTTAACATAGGACCACAGGGGGGCGCAAACTTTTGCACTCGAGAATTCGAACACCTTTTTTTCTTTTCTTTTTTTCGTACTGAGAAACGTTTAGAAGTTAAACTAAACTAATTACAGTCTAAGGCCAGTTGGCAAAATTGATCAGTTAACAGTTAAAATATGATTTTAAATATAAAAAAGAATCAAATTCTAGTGCTTCGGTTAGAAATAAAATGCCGGCGGTCTTACTTTATTTTTCTTTTTGTTTACAGATAAAATATTAACATGATTTTAGGTGTTTCCCCGACACACACTTCTTCCAAATTAACAGAACTAAAAGAGCTACTGTCTCGCTCCCTAATCGTGTGTGTCATGTGTGTGTGTGTGTGTGTGTGTGTGTCATGTGTGTGTGTGTCATGTGTGTGTGTATTTAATCGCTCTCTGGTAGACGTGCAGTCATGTTCATGTCCTCAGTCATAGAAACATGACCTTAGTCGTTAATGTCTCGAGTTAAGGACACAAAACAGTTTCTGAGCCGCGATGATGGACACGGGACAGCTGGAGATGTCATCACGAGTGTGTGTGTGTGTGTGTGTGTGTGTGTGCACACTTGTGTGCATGTATCTTTGGATCTGTCTGCAGCTTTGGCTACACTGAGGCCCTCTTTCGCCTTGTTAGAAGGATGTTGAAGGCCGTAATGTCAAATAAAGGACACGCAAGTGGCTACGGCTCCAGCCAGCTCTCTCACACACACACACACACACACACACACACACACACACACATACACACACACACTTCCCCCTGCCATGAACTTGTAAACTAGCCAATGTTAGGCTTTTGAACGTACTTTTGTCCTGAGTGACTGGGAACGAGTTCCTGAAGTCCTGGAGTTCGTACTGAACAAAAATAAAGAAATTAAATAAAAACGTTGTTTTATTGTGAGTAGACTTTGTATTTACAGACAATTTGAATGATAAGGATAGACTCTAACATACATGATACGGGCTAAAATATCACAGGACAATACTTTTTTCCCTTGATATACTGTACGTTGTTTGTTATATAACGATATTTAAGTTGCCACTGTGGGAACAAACAAAACAAACAAAATATTTCTTCATCAGAATAATAGTAATAAACATAAGAGTTTCCCCAGAGAGACAAAAGAAGAATTCTACATTTCTTAAGAGTGTATAAATCTATGAGAAATATCAGGAAAAGTAGTTTAACAAGGTAAATGGATGAAAAAAACAACAACAAAACAACATCAAGTAGTTAAAAAAAAACTTCTTTTGGAAAATAATAACAGCAAACTTTGAAAAACAAATCTGAAAAAAAAAAACAACCAGCAAAGACCATTTGACAATAAACAACATGAAAAATAAAACAGGATGTGAAAAAAAGCTGAAATAAACAACATAAGTTAAAAAATAACAACATAAACAAGTTAAAAAAACAATTTGTGAAATAAAAACAACAAACAAGTAAAAAAATAAAAAAGTAAAGAACAACAAAAGTTGGAAAACAACAAACAAGTTGAAAAGCAACATGAAGTTTTTAAAAGTAAACATTAAAAAATACAGCTGAAAAAATAAAGTTGAAAATAAAAAATACAAATAAGTTGAAAAAAACCCAGCAAAAATAAAACATAGGAAAAAACAAGTTGAAAAAACAACATAAACAAGTTAAGTAAAAAACATAAGTTCAAAATAAAAACAGCATAAACATTGAAAAAACATAAAGCTGAATAAAACATAAACGAATACAAAACAAAGTAAATAAAAAGATAAGTTAGAAAAACAAAGAAACAAATTGAAAAAAAAAAAGTTGGGGGGAAAAAAACAAAATTAGGAAAATAAAAACAACAGCCATTGAAAAAAAAAACAAGTTGACAAAATAAACAAATGGAAAAAACAACATATAAACAAGTTGAAAGGCAACATGAAAAGTAAAAAAATAATAATATATTGATATAATTGAAATAATATTGATTATTAAGTTGACAACAGTGTGTTATTTGTAGTGGTAAAAATAATCAAATGCTAATAAATAGGAGACGTGAACGTGTGTGTGTGTGTGTGTGTGTGTGTGTGTGTGTGTGTGTCTGATTTCATTTAAGATGTTTTCCTATTCCTTCCTGTCACAGTGCTAAAGCCAGTTAGTGGCCCAAACCTTCACCGAGCTCCGTGCAGCATGTTGGAACCTCACAGAGGAAAAGGAGGGAGAACATACGGCTCGGAGACAGCTGTGAAATCACACACGATGTGGAGAAGTGTGTGTGTGTGTGTGTGTGTGTGTCAGTGTGCCAGACCGGGGTTTAGTACGCCTAGTGCCAGTTGTTCAGAAACATGTCGCTCTTTCATCTCCCATCGTCCTCCATCGGCGTCTCGCTCTGTCTCGTGCTGCTGTTTAAATCTCCTTCTGACTTTAACATTTTTTTCCTTCTGTTCTGTCGCTCTGTAACACGCTGAAACGCTCGAGACGTCCCTGACGTTTTCTAGCTGAAGACTAAACCGAGGGCCTCTTATTTCACATCCTATCTGCAACTACAGCTCTTTCAGCAGGAGAGTCTTGTTTTTTGTTGTTGTTGTTGTTGTTTTTTAAATAATTGTATTCTACATATTTTGCTATATATCATTAATGTACTTTCCCTGTATTTATTTATTTGTTTACCATACACTTTTGGGTGTTTTTTTTTTCTCTGAGCACAAGCATTAACAACAACAACAACAACAACAACAATAATAATAACATAAACAACATAATAAAACAAACAAATGAAAAACAACATAAGCAAGTTAACATAAAAAAACAAGTGATATATACAAGTGATACAAACTTGATGTGTGTGTGTGTGTGTGTGTGTGTGTGTGTGTGTGTGTTTATATTTATCAATTTTTTCCTCTCTGAGCACAAGTAAAAATAACAACAACAACAATAAAAAGTTTTACTTTAGCACCATTTATACAAAAAACTATTATAATAATAATAACAAACATCATAAACAAGTTAATAAAACAAACAAGTAAAAAAACAGCATAAGCAAGTTAACATAAAAAATGTAAAGTGTGTCTTGATATATATCATTTATGTACTTTCTATCATTTATATTTATTTATTTATTTGTTTTTATTTATCTGTCTATCAATTTTTAGAGTTTTTTTTCTCTCTGAGCACAAGTAATAATAATAATAATAATAATAATAATGATAATAATAATAATAATAATAATAATAACGATAATAATAATAATAATAATAATAATAATAATAATAATAAGTTTTACTTAAGCACCATTTATACATTAAAATGGAGGCAAGAAAAAAGGCAAATAATAAAAAAACAACCAAAAATAGAAAACGTATTTAAAAAAGGTCAGAATATTTTTTAAATGTGTAAAAAAAAAAAAACCTATAATAATAATAATAATAATAATAATAATAATAATAATAATAATAATAACAGTAATAATAATAATAATAATAATAATAATAATAATAACAATAATAATAATAATAATATAACCTTACATTGAAGAAAAAAGTGATTAAGGAATTAAGACAAAAAGATAAAATTAATTTTTTTGTTTGTTTTTAAGAGAAAGTAATAGTGTGTTTGATCTTAAACGTTGTTGTGTATCATGTTCACTTAAGCAGTCTGACACACAGGAAGGTGCTCGTCCATTTTACAGCTTTAAAAAACAAAACGACTGAAGACTTCTTAAAGTGTTTTGTAGATTGAGGAAGCCAGTGAAAGGTGTGTGTGTGTGTGTGTGTGTGTGTGTGTGTGTGTGTGTGTGTGTGTGTGTGTGTGTGTTGTCTGGCTGCGAGCCATCTCGTCTCGTATAAAATCCAGCAAGTGGCCCTGAAAAGCGAGATGGAAAACGAGCGGTGTAGAAAGAGGAAAGGGCGGCTATTCATTCTACCGGCTCTGAAGGACAAAAACCTCTCAGCCTGGCTGACATTTCAAAATTTTTAAACCGAATTGTGTTAAGAGTGGAAGCAAAGTCACTATTCACCCAAACAAAGTGGCACAAGTTCATTGGCGTTCCCCCCCCCCCCCCCCCTTAAATGCGCTCGTCTGGCTGGACGGAGAATTGGAACGCCGCCAATCGGGACCCAACAAAGTTCCCTCTATTGCTCAGGCGCTGGAGCGCTGGAGAGTTCTTTACAGGCCAACAACAACAACAACAACTGGAAAAAAAAGAATAAAAAGTGAAAAAGTTCAGCTGAAGGTTTTTTTTTTTGTTTTTTTTTGTGCCAGGTCTGTGATGCATCGCTGCGTTTGGCGTGACTTCACTATAAACAGGTGGTGGCTAGCAATGACTGATTAGCCATGGGTGGAGGGGATCACTCGAGCGTTACAGAGGTCTAAAATCTTAACGCGCTGTAGCACTCCGTCTGAGCGCAAACATGACCAGTGGCTGTGTAATGTGCCGCAATTAGCATAGCAGATCTATCACGGTTTATTACAAATTCGGCTCTACACAACTTCGTATCGCTCGCTGATGTGTGGAAATATTTAGATTGAGTCCGTTGACCATCGACTCCTCGCGTTTATACTCGGGTTATATCAAGAATTTGACCTGATTTAACAGGAAACTGATCTTCAGCACCGTCTTGAACACCATCAGAGATTAACACGGCCGTAGATGGTGGACTCACCCCGAAATCTAAATCTAACAGGACGTGGGAAGACGTTGGGCTACTGATCTAAAGGTTGTGAGTTCAAGCCCCAGCACTTCCAAGCTGCCAGTGTTGGGCCCTTGAGCAAGGCCCTTAACCCTCAACTGCTCTGATGTATAAATGAAAATAAAATGTAAGTTGCTCTGGATAAGGGCGTCTGCCAAATGCACTAAATGTAATGGATTAAAATAACATGAGGAGATGTTTATTTAACATTTATGGAAGGAGTCTCCAGTGTCAGCGCTTTTGTAACGGTCAAGACATCCCCAGGACAGAGGAGTTGACGCTTTGTGGTTTCTCGGTAACGTGACGAGCTGCGTTGTTTTGTTATTTTTTTCTTATTGACTTAAAGAGAAATGAGAGACTGGTGAGGGAACGATTGTTTATAGGTTAGGGTTAGGGTTAGGGTTAGGTGCTGTAACATGACCGAGAACAGGAACTAACCTGTTTCGTGGACATTCCATAACGGTAAATGTAGCTACAAATGGATAAAAAAAAAAAATAAAGGATTTTTTTCTTCTTTAATGAGGAAAAAAACGTGTTATAAGATGTATAGAATACTCTGGGACATAACAATCAACATTGGGATGGTAACAGTAACAGTAACAATGATCGCATTACCACTCTGTCATTGATTATTTTCCTATAGCAGCATGTCACAGAGTGTTTTATTCCTCTGATACAACAGCTTATAGTAGCTATAATTCATTCAGTAGGACTTATTTCTTGGAATTGTTAGCAAGAGTCATTGAAAACATTGGAATGTAAAACGTATTGTGTCGTAATATTTATAAACTATGAAAAACAATGCTAGTTAAGCTAAAAGCACCAAAATTAGACAGCTTTATTTTATGCACACTGTAAAATAACAAAAAACAAACAAACACTGGTCTACATTTCAAGGCCTCCCATCAAGCAGTACAGAGTTTATTGTGCATAAGTGTACATATATTGTACACTTGGGGTGAAACATTTCTCATGTTTGTATTGGACCGGCTTCGGTTTTTACGAAGGAGTCGTGCATATTTGCACCGTCGCTTCTAATCAATGCTTTCTTTTGTTTGGGTTTTGGTACGAGAGGAAGTGGCCCCTGAGAGGCAGAGCTCCTCCTCCTCCTCCTCCTCCAGTCTCGGAGAAGTCTCTGGTGCAGCTCATTACTGATCGATTCAGACCGTGCCAAAGCAAACCCTTTGCTTGACAATCCACCGTACGGCTTTGCTATTGGACACACACACACACACACACACACACACTTACAGCTTCCACACACACCTTTGCATGTGCCTGCATGTGGAACGCTGAACAGAGATAGAGGACAGGACATCGGAGGCCGTGCTGGGCCGCGAGCGGGGTGGCTCCGCTGTAAGCCGCGCTCCTGCTGGAATGTTTTCCATATAAAAGAGTTCGGGGCAGAGGGGGGCATCGACCAGCCGTGCTGACGCTCCCATACGCTCCTAATCCCTTCGTTATCTACAGCAGGGGAACGGCCACAGATGGTGTCCAGGCAGAGGGACAGTACACTAAAACATGCAACCATCTAACAGGGCTTTGCGGTGAATGACATCATGACACGCTTTCCAAAGAGTCTTGCAGCTATCAAGGATCACATTTTCCAGCAAAATCCCGGTTATAAAATGATCAGCGAATTATTTGGTCAAGTCTCTTTCTCTGTCTAACAGTGTTGTAAACACTGTTACTGTTACTGTTACGATCGTAGAAGCTGGAACAAAGCTCTGTTACGTTCTCAGGTTTGTGCACAATCATGACTGGCAATGAACCCCAGTGAAAGGCACTTTTTCTTTTCTCTCTTTTTAATTGGAAGTGACACTGAACAGAACTATCACAAATGAGAACGGGAAAAAAAACGTAACGCTGCCAAAATGGGAACAACGTGAATACAATATATAAAAAGTAAATATTAAAACACTCTATTCAGCTTCAAGTTTCACGAATCCGAACGACAGAAGCACCTCCCTTTTTAGCTTCCTCATCTTTTAGTCTGGCTGATGCCGGTGTTGTGGTTGCTTGTTTTTGGTTTTATTACAGCGCACCGCTAGTAACTCCTAGCTCCGGCCTTAGTGACATAAATCGACTGCCGAAATGTGCCATTTGCGACATTTGCGATATCTATCAATAGACATTTTATTTTTTTTATTCAATAAAACAAGTTTTTGTAAGTAGAAATGTATTGATACTGATACTGATATCAGGTATTGCTCCAATTCCATGCACATTTACTCGTACTCTTAAAACATCATCCGATACCAACGAAGGATACCAGGTGATACTACGTGACGTGATCAAGGTGTACGTTGTCTTGAACAGTCCGTCCTGGATTTCACGATTTCGCCATCGCGGAAATGAACACAAAACCAAGCAAACGCCGCAATTTGGGCCGTCATGTGACGTCATGTGACGTCATCACGACATGCATTCGGCCAAAGCCCTCTTCGATTCATGTGTGTCGAACATGAGTACAGCTAAAAGGTCACATTTACCAACAAACAGCCCTTTGAAAGACAATTCCGTGCAACTGCAATTTTGCCAATTCAAGTCGTTTTCCGCAAAATAAGCAGAAAAAAAAAGGTTGCATCGCAAATTTTGGAAAAAGTCACAGCAAAATCAATCATTTTTGGCCGCAACAATCGCAAAAAAACTCAGCGAAGTCCTGTCCGAACTGCTTGATGATGCAGACAGACGACACGAAATGACATCGATCTGGACGGTTTTTATGATTAATGAGGACAATCAAAGCAAATCAGACTGCACAGTGGACCCTACAGCATCTTCCTGTACAATACAAGCGATTAAACATAAATCTCCTGAGAAAATTCTGCCGCACACAGTGTGAGGGAGCGTTTGCCTCACACCTCCGGGGTTGGGGGTTCGAATCCCACCTGCGCCCTGTGTGTGCAGAGTTTTCATGTCCTCCCCGTGCTCCGGGGGTTTCATCCGGGTACTCCGGTTTCCTCCTCAGTCCAAAGACATGCGCTGTAGGCTGATTTGCATCTCCAGATTGTCCGTGGTGTGCGAATGTGTGTGTGTGTGGTTGTGCCATGCGATGGGTTGGCACCTCGTCCAGGGTGTCCCCCGCCTTGTGTCTCGAGTTCCCAGGGATAGGCTCCAGGCTCCACGCAACCCTGTGTAGGATAAGCGGTACAGAAAATGGATGGATGGATGATCATAAATGTAGGTTTTTATTCTTAGCAGCACACGGCATCAACCAACACAGACACGTGCATCTATATCTGTCTTCACGTATTCGTAGTCAGTCTGAAAAAGAATGGTCTCCCTAGCTGTAAGAATGTTTTTTGGTTTATTGTTGTTTGGGTGTAATATTTCAAATTATGTATCTAATCATTTTTGCCCATTGACTGCGAAGGTGCCAATAATTGTGTAGTTTGATTTGCATCGACAGAAGGGATATAATGCTTACGTGCGACCCTGTTAGCAATGATTTACTCTTGAAGGAGCAGCTCCATATCTTTATTCATCATTGGTTATCTTATCCTCAAGGTTTTTTTTTTGCTTTAAGTACAGTTTAAAAGGCTCAGACTGATGGAGAGGAGAGGAGAGGAGAGGGGAGGAAAGGAGAGGGGAGGTATGGTAATGATTTCAGTGTTTGGCCCACATGGAGCCCACTTTGTGCTCCTTTTTTTTATTTTCCAGTGGACTGTCCCTGTTGTGGTGCTTTGATGTTGCTTGGTTCCTGATTGCTGTTAGGCAGGACATGCATAACACACATAGCGATGGCAGATGGACCAGGCTGCGTGTTCGCGGCCCTGCTTTTGGCGCGTCCATCTGAGCCGGGGCTGAAAGACGAAGAGAGGGCCTGACGGGGCTTCATACACGTTCCTCTGGACGGCTGCCGACCGGGTTTAGACCTACACACAAGCAGATGCTAAGTGCTGCCGGTCGGAGCGTGTGTCTGCCGCATGCGATGTTGAACGGGATCAGAGTTGATGAGATTGTCATGAAGCGGCGTGACAGAAATCCGGATGTAGATTTAGATCCCTAATGAGCGACCCAGAGGCCAGATTTATTTCAGACTGAATACGAATAAACATTTTTGGTTCCTCATTCCTCGAAACTGATAAGCTAACCAAAATAAGCTAGCTACATTAGTTAGCTTGGATGGAGTAGGGTTGCAGGTATCGGAGTGAGGAAACGTACCGATACCACTTCAGCATGCGAAGATGGTCAATTAGAGTCCTGGGATGCGCAGCAGGATGAGTCTTCATGAACACTGAAACAAACTTTAGCGCAAAGAGACAATGCACAGCTGAAGTAGAGAGACCGTTTGCTGTGTGGACGTTGTATTAAATTTTCCATCAACTTAGCACCTCATTACAAAGCTATGCAGTCACGAGGAATTGCGGTCGATCCCCTCCAGGGCATTTCTCCAGCCTCCAATATCTACTCAGCTGTCATGCCGTCTTGCGTCTCTCCATCCAACCTTCACTCACTCGGCTTTCGGCTCTCGGCCCGCCCGATGCGTCGTCGCATGCTAGTTTGATCCGGGGGCACAGGAGAGAATGGAGGCGAGAGAAACGGAGCATCAAATTGACTGAGTGAATTGCAGTTCGAGGCTGATCCGAGGTTATTAGATGTCTGGATGGGAGATGCGTAATGGGGGTTGACATCCGCTTGAACATGGGGACCCCTGGGATTGAAGGGGGTTAACTGGATTTCGTCAGGAGGAGGTAGACTGCACTCAGAGAGAGAGCGCGGAGGGAAAAAAAAGGCTCTCCGAACTTTATTACACGGCGAGAACGAGAATATATTACAAGAGCGGAAAAATGTAGCGCTCGGTCCAAACGAAGGGAAGAGACGTCCGTAAGAATAATTGAGGACAATTTGGCGTCCCGTACATGTTGAGAAAACGTCGATGGATCACGGGCGCTCCTCTCTCTGCGAGAAGTCAGCGCTCTCGCTGAATTTTGCCTCTCATTAACCGTGCTGAGTGAGTTATGGATCTGTTCTGTGTGTCTTGGCACAAAAGACGAGAGACTTGACCAGAGCTAAATCCAGAGCTAAATCCGAGAGCCCCATGGCCAGGGTATGTGGAAACACGGGCCAAGGTTGCATTGCGGTAAAAGTTGGTCGCCCTGCATTCTGAAATCAGTGCTGAAGTCCTGAAGTGTTTTATTCCTCTTACATCACAGCAGTTTGCCAACAATTATAATGTATTTTTTATTTATTTATTAAAGAATCAGACGCTGTACTATTTACCTGTTTATAGTTACTTGATATTTATGTTATGGAACGTCCATAAAACAAGTTACGGTTCTCACTTACTAGTCGTTCTCTCACCAGTCTCTTCTGAAGCGCTGACACTGGAGACTCCTTCCATCAATAAACACACAGAAAACTTCATCACAGCTCCTTTTTTTTAGGGAATTGGAGAGTAAGCTTTCCTCAGGGAAATATTTGTAACATACGTCTGTCTTCGTCAGTCCTCTACACCTCTCCTGTCCTGACAGCTGCGCTTTCGTTAGTCTCGACTCTGAGGATGACTCATCCGTTGACGAAGAGCGAAAGGGTTTCAGATCAGCGGTGTTGGCAGTGAGCTTTAAGGGCCCGGCTTTGATGTGGTCTATAGCGATGAAGCCCTGCTGGTGTTTAAGCTTTCTCTGCAGGGACCTGATGAAGTTCAGAATGTTTCTGTTTACCAGCGTTGAGCCAAAAGTGAAGAGCTTCAGCATCAAGCTGGCGTGCGTTTTAGATTTTTTAAAAATATTTTTGTGTCTCTGTTTGCATTTTTGTAGAAAAACCTGCCTGGTCTTTTGCTTACATCGATAAGGTTCACAAGTTGAAAGGTCAAGTGTGCTAACAGCAGACTGATGAATAGAATTCCCGGCTAATGGCTGAGGAAATACCGCTTTAACACTTGTCGGTGGGAAAGAGTGATTAGATAAGCATAAGCAGAGATAACCCTGTTTGTACGGTCCTGCCCTCGACCTGACACAAAATGTGATTGGGCAATTAATCCATCCATTTTCCATACCGCTTATCCTACACCGGGTCACAGGGAGCCTGGAGCCTATCCCAGGGGCACAAGGCAGAGGACACCCTTGACGGGGTGCCAATCTATCATAGGGCACAATCGCACACCCACCCATTCACACACTACGGACAATTTAGAGATGCCGATCAGCCTACAGCGCATGTCTTTGCACTGGGGGAGGAAACCGGAGTACCCGGAGGAAACCCCCGAAGCAAGAGAACATGCAAACTCCACACACACAGGGCGGAAGCGGGAACAGGGCTAACCCCCAGCCCCGGAGGTGCAAGGCAAACGTGTTAAGACTAAAGAACGTGTGTAATAGTCGATCTGTAAGGAGATGGAAGGAGTCTCTATTTTTTTTTTAATGTATTAACTTGAAGAGAGAGGAAAAACGAGAGGCCGTTGAGGGAACAACTGTTTGTAGCTGCTGTGACATGAAGCGACAGCAGGAACTTGTTTTCATGAACGTGGACACTTCAGGTTGTGACGTTATTGGAAAATAATCAACTTTGTGGTGGTTCTTATTTCTGAGGAATGTGTGCATGCAGTCTTTTAATAACGAACACGACCATGCTAACCCAATTGCATAAATAAATAATCTTTTATCGTCCCGAAAATCTGACCGTGACGGATTATGTACAAAATGTGGAACACTGCTGGACGAAAATCCTACAGGAGTTGCCTAAAAATGCCAGTGCATACAATTAATCTACGAATGAACTAAACATATACTAGCCACACCCTGTTTGATACGTATACCAGAGCGAAATAACTGAAGCTGATGAATAGGTGTAGATCTCTTTGGTTTTTAGCTCTAGCTCTTAGCTGGACTGTTTTTGGCGCCAGAGAGCGGGAGATAAACAGCAGAAAATGAGGCAGAGAGGCTCTGGATCATATCATATGAAGGCCTCCCTCTGCTGCGTTATTGATTTTCATCTCTCACACCGTCTCTTTTGTTTCACGGCTAATCCATCGTTCGAGTTCGACCCGAAACGAGCGATGTCCCGGTACGCCAAAGCTCTTTCTCTTTCTCTTCCTCCTCCCTTCTTCCCTCCATCTCTTTGTCCTTCTATCCGCATTATAAGCAAGCGGCCGAGTTTCTCCTGGGCCCAGGATCAAGGTGGATCCTGTTACTTCCGAGGAGGAAAGGACGGGAAACTCGGTGTCACCAGATACGCCTGAAATCGAATCTGTATGAATTGTCCTCCAGCCACGTTACTCTTCCAAGTAGCCGACTTGGATGAAATGCAGGGAACGTTCCTTTCTGAAATGTTAACATTCTTTCTGCTTTTGTTGCTCGACCCTATCACGTCATTGCAGTAAAAAAAAAAAAAAAAAGTCTACAGGTACGAGATAAGATCGTTTCTGTTTTTATTGAAAACAAGTAATCTGTTTTTCGCCCTGTGGTTACAGGTGTGCTGCCTGAAGGCTCGTACGAGTCGGCCTGTAACCCGTGAGAGAAAACACTCGTGTCTTCCATCTGAAACGCATCAGCTTCTCTCAAACGGGATGTTTTAAATAAGCTTCATATCCAACGCCAATATTGAAGGAACCGGTTTCATCCGAGGCTCCCTTTGCCTTACATGTTGTTTTTTTGTGTGTGTGTGTGTGTGTTTAAATTGTACTCAAACGCAAAGATGACATGATGGTACCAAATCCTCTGCTGCGTTTGACTTACCTCAGAAGTTGGAAGTTGGAAGTCGGAATTATTTCATTTCCTTCCTCGGTGTGTTCGAGCTACAAATTGTATATTTATATACGAAGTGTATATATCAGTGAACTGTATAATCATAGTTATAGATTTCACAAGCGAATATGTCTGTATGTTGGTTGATCCAAACCAAATACTTGTTTATACTCATGTAAAAAGGTAAGAAGAACGACGATGTTACTTTGTTCGATGCTGTGAGCGGCCATGTTGATTTGACGTCACGTGTTGAATTCAGAGGCTGCGAGTTTTAGTCGAACTCAGCAGAAGTATCTGTGCTGATTTTGGTGGGTGGAACTAGAAATGAAGAACCCTGATTGGCCGTTCTATGGAAAAGCGCTGTGCCATCAACCTTGGTTCCTTTGGTTTCTGGGCTCCTGAACAGTTCCTGCAGTGGAGAACAGATCCACTTTGCTAAGACGCTAACACCGGCATCTTCATTTTAAAAAGCTGAGCGCGTCCTTTGTTCACGTGTGTGTGTGTGTGTGTGTGTGTGTGTGTGTGTGTGTGAACACGAAGACGCCGAGCCGACAGTGAGACTAGTTAGGAGAAAAGCTGAGCTGAAGGATGAGGAAAGGAAGCTCATTAACTCCAGCAGGGAGACAGCTGTAGAACATTTCAGTGCTGCTTTCCTAAGTCCATCACACACACACACACACACACACACACACACACACACACACACACACACACACACAGAGCATTCCTTGACCATTTCCTCAGAGATGACTCTATGTTGATGAGTGTGTGTGGAATCAAAGGCTCTGCGCTTGACTAGCTTGGTCTGACCACAGAACAGAGATGAATCATTTCTTCGCTCTCTTTTTTTCCAAGTCTTTCCTAATTTCTCCCAAGTCTTGCTTCATGAAAGTCTGTTATTTTTTTCATCTGCTCATCTCTGGAGGGGGGAAAAAAAGAGAGGAAGACACTGTCCTCTAATCTGCTTGACTCTGTAATCAGCAGTGCTTTAATGGTTACTGGTTGCGATCACTCCCTTTTCACTAACGCTAATGTTATGCAGGTTTTTCGAGGGGGGGGCTGGGGGGGAGACGAGTGAGGCCGGCGTTCGATCGTTCATCCTCCTACACCACACCAGTATACCATTAAGCAGTCCTGAACGAGGCGTCCCTGTAGCTGAGATTCATCACACCACCTGGTTTGAGATGGAATTACCGGAAGCGCGTCTTTACAGTTCCAACATGGCGGACACGCGGGAATGTACTGCTGCGGTTTTATTTATAAAGCAATGAGAACGCTTCCGCTAAGACTGCTAAGTCCATCTAACTGATGGTCTGGTGCCAACGAGGAGGCATGTTTTCAGAACCCTATACGTGTCTTTGGAAATTCTTCCACAAATTAAGAATTAAACGGTTTTATGGAACGAAAGAATCTCAAAGTCATATCAGGAGGAATACAAGCCCACGCTTTCATATCACCAGCCAACCATCCAACGTGACAAGAGCAATTAGCGTTCCTCCCGAGCTGCCTTTGACCTGCGGATAAAGATATGCAGGGCTCTGATTTGGAGAATTCCAGAGCCAGGGACGGATCACAGGCCGCTCTTATTGGCGGTGTCAGGCCTTCGACACGGAGCGCTGCCGCTGGAATTCCTAATGAGGAGAAGAAGACCGCATTTTCCACACAGCCTGTTCCTCGGGGCGAGTGTGTGCTCCACACCCTGTGACTCTAATCAGACTCGGTGATGAGTGAGAACGGACTGCATGAAGGGTTAATGTGGAATTGGGATATGACCTTTGGGATAGACGTTCTGTTTGATGTTGAACAATACCAGTCAGAATTTGTTTCTCGTGGTCCTGAAGACATTTTTGCCCCTTGACAAGAGCTTGCAAGGAAAATCAGCCAATCAGTGCTCAGTATGTGGGAACCTGATTGGCTCCTTTAAAACACAGGTGGAGATTATTACAGGCCTGTTTATGACTGACTAAAAACCAGGTGACCTTGTCAGATTTCTTGTAATATACTAAGATGGTGTTTATATCAAGAGCTTTTTTTTTTTTTTCAAAATCTACAGACACTCTAATGATCGCTGCACATTTGTTAGTTTTTGTTTGTTTGTTTATCCTGAAAATAATCTGTCTATTTCAATATCTGGCAAATAGTACGTACCATATGTATTTATTTAGTTATTGGAGTATTTTTTTATCCTTGCACTTTCCACCCACAGAAACCCAAAGCAGTTAATTAAACTGCAGATTCAAAACATCACATTCTGTGTCATTTCTAAACATTTTCTATTTCTAAAAACTGGTGCATATGAAGAAACCCTGATGAATAGAGGTGTCTAAACCTTACTGGATCCTTGCACTGTGCGCCACGGATTTCTCAAGTGTGAGTGAGTTAAAGTTAATAAATATGAATACAAGGCACAAGGACTCACAACCACGTACTGAAAATCCTTCACTCCAGCACCTGTGATTCACGTCCTCGTCCGCTGTTTTGACCCTAGACGAATGAAGAACGCCTTTGTTTACCTCACATTCATGCCGGTCTTTAGAAGTAGCTCATTGTTGACACTGAATGTTTATCTGTTAGCTGGAGGAAATAGCAAAATACAAAACAGTCCAAACAAGCCGGGAATAAACAACCGCATACAGGCATGCCGAAATAAACAACTACGGAAGAACGAACACGCTTAAAAAATAATTACAGACAAAATGTAATTAAGAACAACTATAGACAAAACAAGCTTTAAAACAACTAGAGACAGATAAAAAATAAACAAAATAAAACAGACAAAACCATATTAAGAAAGCTGAACTACAGGCAAAACCATCGTAAGGAAAACAACTACAGGCAAAACAAGCTTAAAAACAATTACAGGCAAAACAAGCTCAAACAGCCGCAAACGAAATGACCTTTAAACAGCTACAGACTAAAACATGCTCAAAAGCAGCTACACACACAATTAGCTTTAAAAAATAAATGCAGAAAAACCTGCTTAGAAATACAAACAAATGTGCTTAAAACAACTACACACATGACAAGCTTAAAAACAACTACACACATGACAAGCTTAAAAACAACTACACACAGCTACAGACTAAACGGGTTTAAACAGCTATAGACACGAAACAAGATTTAAAACACAACTATAGATCAAGTATAAAGCGAACAAAACAAACTTCAAAACACTGCGGAAAATGCAAGTTTAAACAACTACAGACAAAACGAGCTTAACAACCGCAGAAAACATAAGATTTAAAAAAAATAATAATAAATTTTGACAAAACAAACTTATGATGGACAAAAGGGGATTTAAAACACAACTACAGATAAATTAAGCTTAAAAACAACTACAGAAAAACCAAACAAAAATAGACAAAATTACTATTATTATTATTTTTATTTGATTTGATTTGATTTTATTGGAGAAATATATACAGTACAGATAACTTAGCAGAACCAAGTCAAACGATCGTCAATATTCCCTTATAAAAACAGACAAAATTATCTTCGAAAAATCTACAGACAAAACAAGATGTTAAAAAACATAAAAAAAACAAACAAAACTACATACAGAACAAGCTTAAATGAACTACAGACAAAACAAGGTTTAAAACACGTACAGGGAAAACAATTGCAGACATAATGAACGCCATAGAAGAGGATTACAGACATAACGAGCCGAAATAAATTACTGCACACAAGACAAGCCTTAAAACCTACGAACAGAACAAGCTTTTCAAATGATCTACACACAAAATGAGCTTAAAAACAGACAAAACAAGCTAAACAACTACACAAAAGTGTGTGTGGGTGGGTCAGAGGTCACAGAGGCTCGAAGGTCATTGTGTCATGATGTCATGCCCAAAATAGTGGCTAGAATTATTGGAGACACAGGAGTCACAGGTCATCTCAGAGAACACAGCGATGTGAAGAGTTCACACTCACCTCCAAGTGAACCATGACCGTGTGTGTGTGTGTGTGTGTGTGTGTGTGTGTGTGTGTGTGTGTGTGTGTGTGCGTGTACCACTGAGACAAAAACACGTGACTTGCCGAGCGTTGCCTCTCTGTCTCTCACGCATACACACATAGAAACAAATTCACTTTCAACAGTTATCTTCACTACAAATGGCACGATGCTATGAATATGCATGAGTATGCGCGAATATGCAAATTAGGAACGCCTCCATGTGCTTGTATCACAATAGCTAGCAGAATAGTCACCTGCTAGTAAAATTGCATTTGTCACACACAGTGTTGATTCGTTTAATAGTAGCCAAGTCTGTAGTAATATATCGTCACCATAACAACCAATATTTTGCCCCCCCCCCTCTCGTTACGTATCGCTTTTTTATGCTTGTTTTCTTTTACTGTCGCGTTTGTTAAAATAAACAAATCAATAAACAAACAAACGGATAGAACACACATAGAATTGATGGTGCGTTTCTTTTTCCTGCGAGTCACGTCATTTTATACAGGAAGTGTGCTCGATTTGTCGTCTTTAACGATCAGATGGAAATGTAGTCAGTTCCAGATCGGAGGTGTTTAAAGCGGAATTCCACAGCGCTCACGATGCACACGCTCTTTCACATTATTTCAGAAATTTCTCTTCTTCTTTTGACGTGCTTTAATTGACAACACACTGAAGCATTTGCATGTGTGCAGCCGTGTAAGTGTAGATGTGTGTGTGTGTGTGTGTGTGTGTGTGTGTGTGTGTGTGTGTGTGTGTGTGTGTGTGTCAGATCTCTGGCCCTGCTGTGTGATGGATTGGGAAGGCTGGGGTAAAGGTGAGGTCACTTTTTTATATGGGTTCGGATTTGAGACCCTCTTGTTGAACCCCTGCTGCTAATAAGACAGCGTATACACCACTAAACTGTGTCTCTTCATACACACACACACACACACACACACACACACACACACACACACACACACACACACATGGTTACAATCACACACGATCGTATTGCCTATATAACCGCTTTCCTCCGAGCGCATTCCTCCAATCACGTCATATCTATCCCTCTCACTCATATTCAGGTTTCCTCTATTAGCATAATCACCTGAGCCTTTCCTGTTAATCAGAGGTATCTGAGCAGGCCGGGTCGGGGGGTTCGTCTCTATCCACGAGGTGAAGACAGTTAAATCCGGCCAATCAGGGCGCGTGTCCAACAGAGGAAACGGTTATGGCTGAGTGGAAGTTGGTGGAAACCCATCAAGGGGGTAAAAAACATCAAATCTGACTTAAATTAACATCTATACACAAGCTATAGATTGCGTTTCCTCGTTTAAAGATGTAACGTGTCTTGAAAATGCGCAGCATGGAAGCTCGTATCCATCAACAGATTCCTCATAATAGCTCAAAGAGCAGCCTTCTTCGAATGGACGATGAACGCGATGTCTACAGCAACATCTGTTCCGCTCTGGACTGAGTAGCGTCTGAAAGCGAGTCTGGATCAGACTCCAGGCTCTTAAAGGGATAGTTCATCCAAAAATGAAAATTCGGTCATCATTTACTCACCCTCATGTCCTTCAAAAACTGTATGCCTTTCTTTCTTCTGCGGAACATAAAAGACGATATTTTGAGAAATGTCTCTGTTGTTGGGTTTTTGTTTTTTTTTTGTCCATACAATGGAAGTCAATGGGCACCAAAACTATTTGGTTACCATCGTTCTTCAAAATATCTTCCTTTGTGTTCCACAGAAGAAATAAATGCATACAGGTTTGGAATGACATGAGGGTGAGGAAATGATGACAGAATTTAAATTTTTTTGGGTGACCTATCCCTTTAACCAAGCGAAATGAAATGAAATGAAATGAAATGAACTCCAGTATCTTAACAAATGCAGTAGCTCATTCAATTTTAAATAAACGATCAGTTGAAGTAGCTACACATCTCGCTAAATTTAGTTCAATCAGCCATGTCTGGCCTTTGGCACTTCTATTTACTATATATACTATTAATATATACTATTTATTTATCTTTAGGTGCAGAGAGTAATGAGATAGATTTTACACCTAATCATTATTATATTACAGATGTACAGTACGTAGATCTCCAGTTTTATCTCTCCGTCACGTCATTGAAATGGAGGGCACGTTTCTCGCGGTGTACTGATCGGATCGTCGGGATAAAAGCCCCGCCTGGACTCCTCAAAGACGCCCTCCTGCTGAGGGACGCTGAGGAGAATTTTTTAAAAACCCTACACAAACCTTTTGGTATGGAAAACAACAAAATGTAGCGGCATTCAGCGGCAGTGAAAGTGTGACAGGCTTTAGAGATTTGTGCATCTTGGCAAAAAATCTACTCATCAAAGCGAAATCTATTCCATTTATCGCTGCTCTTCATCTCCTCCGTGTTCACAGAGAGGCTTTGTGTGCTAGTCAGGCGATAATTAGGCGTACGGGTGCCTCTGGACTGCACCGAGAGGGAACTTTTAGGGCTTTCTTTTAATTATTATCTCAACGGAGAGGCATGATGTTGTTTTACGTTCTGTAAACACTACAGAGATTTTATTTATTTATTTATGTATTTATTTATTTGGAAACAATACCCAAGTTTGATTATTTTATTTCCCTGGAGATTCATTTTCAGGTCGTGTTCATTAATCCTGCATGAACAAATCCGTCTCAGAGATGTAAAACACAGATTAGAGAACTCGCTAGTTAATGAGAGGGACTGAGCATCTTCATTCTGTTTTTTTGTTTGTTTGTTTTTGTTTTTGTTTTTTTGGTTTTTACATTTTTCTCCTGTCATTTTTTTTTTTCACACTTAATCACCAGACTTCTCTCTCTCGTTCTCTCTCTCTCATTATCTGGCTATCTGTCATGGACTTTCCAGAGACATTGTGCCAAAAATCTCCCACCTCTATCTTTTTTTAATCTTTATTTATTTATTTATTTATTATTATTATTTTTTTTCTCTCTCTTTTAATACCCAGTCTAAAGCGAGACTCACTTTTATACTCCGTTGCAGTTTATTCTGTGTATTTCAGCGCTGAAAGATGCGTGTGTGTGTGTGTGTGTGTGTGTGTGTGTGTGTGTGTGTGGGATTGGATTGGATTGGATTGGATCTCTCACACTCTCTTTTGAACACATCGAACTCACATGAATGATGAATGTATTGACTGTGCAGATGCTGTCGACACTGAGGATGGTTTAATTAGTGTGAGGGCTTCGGGGTTTGACCTTACGACCCTCACATCCGCTAACTGATAGATAGATAGATAGATAGATATAGATAGACTGTTTTTCTTTCTCTCACTGTTTTCTGTCTATTTTGCTGTCTCTATCTCTCTCACTCATTATTTCTTTTGATTTAATTTTGTTTGTTTGTTTCTTTCTTTCTTTCTTCAATTCCATTTACTTCCAATTTGTATTGCTTTCACTTGTTTTTTTTTCTTGCCTCATCCTTCTATCTCTCCCCATCTCTATCTCTCTTTCTCTGTCTCTTTCTCTCTCTCTGTTCCTGTCTCTATCTGTCTGTCTGTCTTTCTCAATCTCTGTCTCGCTCTCTCCATCTCTATCTGCCTGTCTGTCTGGCTTTCTCAATCTCTGTCTCGCTCTCTGTCTCTCTCCATCAATCTTTCTTTGTCTCTCTCTATCTCTCTCCTTCTCTCTTTCTCTCCCTGTGTCTTTCTCCATATCTCTCTCTGTCTATCTGTCTCTGTCCATCTCTCTCTCTCTCTCTGTCTCTCTCTTTCTCTGTTAGAATTTCAATTTAAAATTAAAGCAGGTAAGTGAATAATAAAGACAGACAGACAGAAAGATAGATAGACAGATGGACAGATAGATGATTCTGTGATGATAGAATGGTATTTAACGAGTGAAATTCATTGATGTAAATATGTTAAACCTGATGTTTTCAAATAATCCAGACTATTCTTTTTGAAAAAGAATCAAAACCACTCGACTCGTGAGTCATTTAGGGAATCCCGTCTCATTACCTCTACATTACTGTTCAAACTGCAGCGCTTTACATCTCTTCAGGACAGATTTATCCGCACGGATTTTGCACACTTATGATGACGAAAAGTGCTTTCACCATCGACACACACCAGCAGTTAAAAAAAAGGCTGAAATGACATGTTTCTATGTTTAAATATAGAAATACAATTAATTAAATGCATGCAAAATTGTCAGTGGCAGACCCGAGGCATTTCGTTACTGGTAAAGGACCGATTTTGCCAGAAGAGAACCGGCTGGTTTGCGGTGGAAATGATTAGAATGATTTTAGTCCTGGCTCTGAAAGCAGCACCAACACACACAAGCACGCACGCACACACACACACACACACACACACGCACGGACACGCACACGCACGCCCATCTAGTCTCCCAGAGCAGCTTTATTAAAACAGTAAATCCTCATGGTGTGTACTGTAGGCTGTTAAATAAGCAGTTATTATTCGATATTAACTGCACACCGTGTCCACATCGTCTCAGAACCTCCATCCATTCCTCTTATCCATTCAGCTCTGCAGTGAAACAGCCACACACACACACACACACACACACTTCTCTTACTCAACACTGATCACATTTTTTTTTCCTTTCACTTGTCCCTTGCCTTTACTGCTTTACTGATTTCTCAACAGCTTTTTTATTCTCTCGTCCTTCCTCATATTTTCTGTGATTTTCTGTATCTTAAGTCAGTTCAAGAAGTTTTACTGGCCTGACACTGAAATGACAAGTAATGCAAAAACAAATTAACAAAAATATTCCATCTCTCTTTCTCTCTCTCTCTCTCTCTCTCTCTCTCTCTCTCTCTCTCTGTTACACACACAGACACACACACGCACATTTGACCAAGATCATGGATGGATGGAAAATATGTGTATGGATGGATGGATGGATGGATGGATATAGATGGATTGATGGATGGATAGATGGATAAATTGATGGATGGATGCATGGATGGATGGGTAGATAGATGAATACCTGATTGAACGGATGAATGCATAGATGGATATATGGGTGGATAGATAGATAAATAGATGGATGGATAAACAGGTGGATGCATGGATGGATGGATGGATGGATGGATGGATGGATGGTTAGATAGATGAATACATGAATGCATGAATGGATAGATGGATAAATAGATGGATAAATGGATGGATGGATAGATAGATTGATGGACAGGTGGATAGTTAGGTGGATAGATACAGAGATTATGTACATTTGTAAACATAAAAATGTTAGGTGGATAAATGGATGGATGGATGGATGGATGGTCAGATAGATGACTACCTGAATGGATGAATGCATAGATGGATGGATAAACCGATGGATGGATATATAGATAGATGAATAAATGAATGGATAAATGGGTAGATGGTTAAATGGATGGCTGCATAATGGATGGATAGATGGATAAATGGATGGGTGGATACTTGAATGTAACCACCCAACCTACCCCCCCCCCCCAATTTGTTTATCCTTATCTCTTCTCTTTCCATTTTCTCTCTCTACATCTCTCTCGCTTTTTTCTTTGTGTGTGATGTACGCGTCTCACTGTCCAGACACACTGTATATCGAATAATGATACATACACACTGTATCGTTTGATGATAAATGGCTCCTGAATCGTGCGTTTCATTTCCTGGCCCGTGCAGACAGCGCCACTTCTCCTCCCTCGCCCGGGCTGATGTATAAAATCCCCGCTGTAGGACATCTCTCCTCTCGCCGTGATGATCTGTACTACTGTCTCTGCTTAATTCCTTTATCAGTGTATTATCACAGCCACACGGAGACCATTGATTCAGCTGCAGGAGTCTGTCTGGCTCTCCGTCTCCGTGCCATCTCTCTCTCTCTCTCTCTCTCTCTCTCTCGTCCAAACACAGAAAGACATTACGGTGTTATACGTGTCGTAAGTGCAGCTCGGAAACATTAGTAGCCAGGAGTGAGTGGTTTGGTGAAAGCGATGGCCCTCAACCACAGATAGAAGGGTGTGATTTGCAGCTTCGCTACTTTCAGAGCCGCTGACCAATCAGATCCAAGAATTCAGCAGTGCTGTGGTATACATTAATTCCAGTCATTCCATAGGTTTTTGATAGGGTTTAGATCCGGACTCCGAATGAGACATTCCAAAACGTTGATCTTCTTCTTTTGAAGCTGTTCCTTTGTTGACTTGGATTTGTGCTTTTGCGTCGTTATCGTGCTTCAGCTAACAGAAGCCTGCAGGTTTTGTGCCAAAATAGATCGTTATTTGGCACTATCTATGATTCCCTCTCTCTTGACTCGAGCACCAGTCACAGCTGAAGAGCAGCAGCTCTATAGCGTGATGCTGCCACCACCGTTCTTCACCGTGGGTATGGTGTTCTTTGGGTGATAAGCTGTCTAGTTTTTGCAGCACACATATCTTTTAGAATTATGCCCTAAAAGTTCTTCCTTGGTCTCATCAGACCATAACACATTTTGCCACATGGTTCGGGGTGATTTAGTTGAGCTTGGATATTTGTTTGTTTGTTTGTTTTTTTCATGAGAAAATGCTCCCATCTAGCCACCCTACCCCATAACCCAGACATGTGAAGAACACGGGAGATTGTTGTCACATGCAGAGAGTAATTAGTACTTGTCAGATGTTCCTGCAGCTCCGTTAATGTTGCCGTAGGTCTCTTGTCATCCGTCCTGGTAAGTTTTTGTCGTGTCCATTTGCAAATTTTGGAGGGACGTCCTGTTCTTGGTGATGTCACTGTGGTGCTCCAGTTTCTCCATGGTACGCTTTGTAAGCTCTCTGAGGACCATGGCTTCAGCAGAAAGCAAGAGGATGTCAAGAAAATTGCACAGAAACAGCTGGTCTTTATTTAATTTCTGGTTAATTAGAATCACTTCATTGATGACACGTGTATGATAATTACTGTTGAACATGAGTTTGAGAGTTCATTCGGGTTCATTCTGTTTTCACTTGGATTGTGTTTTTTCACGTCACAAAAACCTGCAATTTTATAAGGGGTGTGTAGACTTTTTATAATCACTGTATCTATGCAGCGTTTGCGCTCCTCTGTTGATCTTTATGCAGTGTGTTGCGTTTTTCCTCGCTGTCCGAGTGGTGATGAAGATGAAGAATCAGTGGTCACTCGGGCGGCGTCTGGACTGGACTACGCTGCCATCCACATCAGTAAAAAGACTGTGTGCTGTTGTGCGTTCATTCACATTCCTCTACTCATCACGGCATCGACAGCGCGTGACCGCTGATCAAGCACACGCCGTCTTCCCGGGTCACAGACAGGACAATCTCTCGACCTCTCGACCTCGTCTAATTTATCCTCAAATTATGATGCATTAATGCACAATGAGACCTCGTGACACCGCGGGCATCATAAACCCGAGGCAGCGCGTGTAGCTGGGTGAAGGTCAGAGTGTAGAGTGTAGAGGATGTGACTGTGCTGTTAATCCAGTGTGTGCATGCAAACATCCTTCATAGCCCGTGTTATGAAGAGTGCTTTTAGGTTTAGCTGATCTTCTCAACCGCCATCGCACACTTTACTTCTTATTTATGTTTGTTTGTTTGTCAATTACAGCGGTGTAATTAGAAAGTTGGTTTTTTTTTGTTTTTTTTTAAAGGAATCGACTTTTCAGAAAAGCTCAGCATGAGATCTAGCACTTTTATTTTATTTATTTATTTATTTATTTATTTATTTATTTATTATCTCCCAACCAATCAGACTGCAAGAAAAACCAACAGGACAGTGACAGTACAGTGACAGGACCAACAGGACAGTACATATATATATATATATATATATATATATATATATATATATATATATATATATATATAGAGAGAGAGAGAGAGAGAGAGAGAGAGAGAGAGAGAGAGAGAGAGAGAGAGCGAGAGGGACAGACAGAGAGAGATATAGACAGACAGACAGACAGAGAGAGATAGACAGAGAGAGATAGACAGACAGACAGCCAGAGAGAGAGACAGACAGACATACAGGCAGAAAGAGAGAGAGATGCAGATAGACAGACAGACAGAGACAGAGGGACAGAGAGACGGCTAGACAGATGGACATACAGGCAGAGAGCGAGAGAATTAGACATAGGCACATTGACATACAGGCAGACACAGAGAGAGAGATACAGGCAGACAGACAGAGATACAGAGAGAGAGAGGCAGACAAACTGGCAGAGAGAGCGAGAGGATGAGATACAGACAGACAGATGGACATACAAGCAGACAGACAGAGAGATGGTTGGTTAATTCTTGGCTGAAGGTAAAGAAAATGCTGTCAGACGTCTCTTCTTCTTCTTCTTCTTCTTCTTCTTCTTCTTCTTCTTCTTCTGCACCTTTAATAATGTGAGATTGACATTAATTACAGGAAGAGCCTCTAAATGGTTTCGCCTCCACTCAGAGAGAAATGAACTGACAATCGCTTCTTCTTCAGCTGTGTTTAACTTGGATGCACTTACCTGTTGTGTAAGTCCTCAAAAAAAAAAAAAAAAAAACCTTCGGTTCATTTGTGCTAGATATGAATCTTAATTTTTTTTCTTTTTTTCTGTAAGTGTGTAAAGCTGTGACTGCCTTCAGCCTGTAGAGAGGGAGAGTGGAGTGGAGCGGCGACAATCCTCAAGTCCACACTGTCCCTTTACAACAACTAAATAACAATAATTAAAACATGCCTGATTTTGACATGGTCCCTCTTAAGCCACGCCCCCAAAGCACAGGCACGTGCTGCCTCAGCTCCACAGCAGTGTGTGCTACAGGAAGGAATGCTCTAATCTCTAATGCACACAAACCCAAACACACACACACACACACACACACACACATACTTCATGCGGGACGTATCACCCTGTAACAGCCTACGACACCTGCATACACACACACACACACACACACACACACACACACACACACACACACACACACACACACACACACCAGCCCACCCTGCAAGATATTAAACAATGCAATACCCAAGCACTGTATCTTCCTCACAATCCTCAGATCAGTGTTTATTTCATTATCATTTCTTAAATCTACATTTTGTACAGTTTTATATCATGCTAATGCAGACAGCACACACATCGCATATTAACTCCACTTGAACGGAGGGAAGGAAAGAAAAAAAAAAATCTTCAGGATGAGGACGCGGCGTCCAGTGATGCAGAGCAGATGTGCGTAATCTCGCCACGCCGTTCCTGTCATCGTTACAGGCTATGGCTCGAGTCAAGGTGCTCCGGAGAGATAGAAGCTTTATCAGCTGATGGAAGGAAAGAGAGAGAGAGAGAGAGAGAGAGAGAGAGAGAGAGAACAAGTGCTCCCACCCCCCTCTTCTGTGATTTACTGTAAAAGAACGGCAAAGAACGCACTCGTTCTGAGTTGCCTAGCAACCTGACGCTGCTTGGAGTTTTATTTAGGAATCAGACTGACGTTCGCTAAAATCTTCTCCACTTATTATTATGGATTATCACGTCATCACGACACGCATTCAGCCAACGCGCTCTTCGATTCACGTGCTTCGAACATGAGTGCGGCTAAAAGGTCTCGTTTACCAGCAAACATCACTGCGAAAGACCGTCACCAATTCAAGTAGTTTTACGCAAAAAAAACCTCAATATTTCACAAATTTTGAAAAAAGCTGCAGCTGAATCGAGCATTTTTGACCAAAAATCCCAAAAAAACCATTGTAAATGTGTCCAATAGTCGTCCTCGACGTCTGATTATGCACCTTAATGACGCTCTTCTTTAGTGATCCACAAAGACGTACGCTTAACGGGAATGTCTCATTTCTAAGAAGAAAATAGCGGGGTTGCCGTGGCACTGCGCTGGAGGTGAAGTGAGTTTCTAAGAAGAGATCTCTCTCTGTCTCTCTCTCTCTCTGTCTCTCTCTCTCTCTCTGTCTCTCTCTCTCTCTCTCTCTCTCTCTCTCTCTCTCTCTCTCTCGCTGGATTTCACCCCCTCGTTCCAGCCTGAATGGAACGTCCTTGTGGCCCGTCTAACCTTGAGCGCCTAATAGATGTGGTCAGAGGAAACGGAGGTATAATGAAGAAGGGAATGAGAGAATAAAAGAGTGAGGGCTGTTAATCATGTCCCGAGTGAATGAGGAAGGGGAAAGGGGGAGGGAAAAATCTCATATCTGTCTGTCTGTCTTTTTATGCATTTTTATGCATCTCTCTTCTTTTCTCTGTCTGTCTTTCTTTCTTTCTGTTTCTTTTTCTGTCTGTCTGTCTGTCTATCTGTCTTTCTTTCTATTAATCTTTCTGTCTGTCTGTCTTTCTTTCTGTTTCTTTTTCTGTCTGTCTATCTGCCTGTCTGTCATTCTGTCTGTCTAATCTGTATTTCTTTCTCTTTCTGTCTGTCTATCTGTATTTCTTTCTCTTTCTGTCTGTCTCTCTTTCTTTATCTCATGTTCTTCTTTTTCTTTCTTTCTTTTTTATCAGTTTGTCTTTCTTTCTTTTCTTTCTTCCTTCCTTCCTTCCTTTCTTTCTTTCTTTCTTTCTTTCTTGCTTTTTTATCAGTTTGTCTTTCTTTCTTCCTTTCTAGCAGTCTTTCTTTCTTTCTTTCTTTCTTTCTTTTTCTTTCTTTCTTTCTTTCTTTCTTTCTTTATCAGTTTGTCTTTCTTTCATTTGTTCTTTCTTTCTTTCTTTCTTTTTTATCAGTTTGTCTTTCTTTCTTTCTTTGTGTTCTTTCTTTCTTCCTTCATTTCTATCAGTCTTTCTTTCTTTCTTTCTTTCTTTCTTTCTTTCTCAGTTTGTCTTTCTTTCATTTGTTCTTTCTTTCTTTCTTTCTTTCTTTTTTATCAGTTTGTCTTTCTTTCTTTGTTTGTTTTCTTTCTTTCTTCCTTCGTTTCTATCAGTCTTTCTTTCTTTCTTTCTTTCTTTCTTTCTTTCTTTCTTTCTTCCTTTCTAGCAGTCTTTCGTTCTTTCTTTCTCTCTCTCTTTCTTTCTCAGTTTGTCTTTCTTTCATTCTTTTTATCAGTTTGTCTTTCTTTCTTTCTTTTTTTTTCTTGGTAATGACGCAATTTTCTATTGTATTAACTTCAATAGAAAGCGAAGGAACGACTTCTTTGTCGACTTCGAAAATTAGATTTAAACAGATATTTAACCTGATGGCTTGGGAAATCTGAACAAACCTAGCAACATAGCTGGATCTTGTTTGATTTTATGCAAATAAAGTCATGCAAAAAGGTATTAATGCTAACCCCGCCCCTTAACTCTAACCTTAACCTCTGCATTTGAACATTTTGGTAAGTGTGATCAGTGAAAAAGGCCGAGATAGCGATTAATGAATGATATATTGCTCAGTGCTGTTATAATACATCACTCTTGTTGGACTTAAGCAGCCGGCCCACTTGGCCCTCACCTCTGCACTTTTCCTTGACGTTGACCAGATCTGCTCCTGAGCGGGGGTCTGGTGTAGGGCTCAGATTTCTCTATCAGAGGAACGCAGGCTCGGTGTCAGTAACACTCCAGTGTAGCACATTGGACTGCCTGGGGGTGGGAGAGCGAGAGAGGGAGAAAAGGCAGAATAAAAAGGCAGCGAAGAGTGAGCGAGAGAGAGAGAGAGAGAGAGAGAGTGCATTCCTGAGAGTGGGACAAAACAGATCGAGTGTCACAGAGAGAGAGAAAGCGAGCCCACCGGTGACACCCACAGTCACGCAGTGTCGAGTTCCAGTCCTGAGAAACAACGACCCCGGGCTCAGTCTACGGATAACGTTCCCGATGACCGCCGCTGCACAGGAATGTCTTTAACATGAGCCAGCGTGTCCGTCCTTCTCCGCCTCCCCTGACTCATCCGATACACTGTCTTTTATACTCAACAAACCACACCAATTCAATTAAAACAGTGAGAGCTTGCGTTCTTCATGCAGAGAACCTGGAAGGTGTTTGGCACGAGCAGTGGGGGCTCGGACGGGCTCGGACGGCCTCGTCAAATCCGCAGACCATCTGTAGTCGTGACAGGCAGCGAAGTGAAAGAGTTTACGAGTTGGCTCATGTTCTCGGGAAGTTGCACAAGCGCTTCTCATTAATTTACTGCCTGAGGTAGTGAACGCTGAATCTCTGTCATTTAATATGACATATTTTCATTAGGGATGCATCCGACCGATTATGAGTACTTGTTGTTTTTTTTGGGGGGGGGGGTTTGGCACTAGTTGATACTGATACTGATACAGAAATGAGTAACCTACGTCAGTCAGGGATGCTATGAATTACACCTCAACTCGTGATCGAAGGGAGTGAGGGAAAGGAAGTGCTTGTCTCGGTGCTCAGTGCTCAGAACAAACGTGTTGCTCTTGGTCACGTACGACGATGCTTAGTTGATCTCAGACCAAGGGAGCTAGTATAAGCTGACACAAGGGCTTCAATGTGCTGCTTTTAAACCGATAGCTCCGCCTATTTTGGTCAGGTTCTTGCCTTCCCATTGGTCTTGTCAACCAGTTAATGGTGATTGCCACATGGATCCACCTATAGGAGGACAGCCAGAGACAGCAGAGCAAACAAACAGTGGAAAAAGGAGAGAGGGCGCACACAAATGCAAGCACAATGACACGTAACAACCAGGCGTTGCATTAACCCGAGAAATCTCCTGTGGTTCGCCCAGTTTTAAACGCTTTGACGACAAATTCCGAAGGCCAGCCGCCATTTTGACGGATACAAAATATTCAGTTTAGCCGTGCAAGGTATTCCACCACAGAGCATCAAAACTAAAACCACCTAGCAGTGCTTTACAGGCAGAAAATCCCTCTTCATGAGCTTCATTTAGCGCCAGTGGCGGAACTGCGCACTTCCGTGGTTTCACAAATTCTGAAGCACACGTGGTACGTAGCGGCGTTTCAAAGCTTCAGGTGAGACCCGAGTGAACGATGGCGGCAAATACAGCTCACAATCACTGCAGTGCTTTCACTAGGATAATACCTAAAGCTTTCACTAGGTGTCTCCTGGTATCCAAGCGAGAACGGTATCTGGCTGATACCAGAATTTTCATGAACAATAAACGAAAGAACATACAGGAAGACTATTTCAGTTGTTCCATTGACGCTAAACTCATACGAGTCGATCCTGAAGCCTGACGTCTTCCCTAAGCTCGATGAATCAGAGGTCGCTGGTGGTTCTCTCTGAACTTACCCTGTGAATATTCTCCCTCAATCCTCCATTTTTACACTGGAGTAGGAAGTAAGTAAATTAGAGGGCAATTAGTTTAATTCGGGGCCTAATTAGATGCTTTCCTCCTTCCCTCGTCTCCATGTAGCAGATGTTATCTTTGCAGACGGCAGAAAAGTACTTGGGAACTGCAAGACAAGGGCAAGCGTGTGGGGGAAAAAAAAAGGAAGAAAGAAATCAATAAAGTGACTGCGGTAAACACAATGATGAGCATTATGCGTAATAAAAAGTCGTTGGAGTGCCTGTAGGGCTGAGCAGAAGCGAGCACAAGGAAATTAATGCCTTTAATTGGTATATAAATACAGTTCTAAGCACAGCTGATGGGGTTTGATGGCGCTGACTCGCTCGCGTGTCGTTGAATGTAGGTTGAATCTTTTTTTTTTTTTTTTTTTTTTTTTTTACAGATTCATTAATGGATGTTTTGTTTGATTCAGCAGTGGATAGTGACGCAGAACAGCAGGAAGGAAAAGAGATCGAAAAGAAACGGCAGCTTTATAGCCGTAGATCAGCTTTCAGACAGGAATATTACCGATCCAACGCGGATCCACGCAGGTATGAGGAAACCGAGTGTCGTGTTAAAACTGAAACTGGTTCTGGATTGCTATCTATGTTTTTTTTTTGTTTTGTTTTTTATTAAAGATATTTTCTTATCCACTGACGCATGTTATGTTGACTGACACAGCACGTATACATCATGTGTACAGAGGACATGACCCGTAATAAGTACGTTTCTCATTGAGCAATGAGCAGGATCAGTTAGATCGAATGTCGACATCGGATCAGGATCAGGATCGGGATCGGTGGTTGGTGCGATAAATAGAAAACCTGACAGTGGAACTACTTCTGTTCTCTCTCTTTTTTTTTTTTTTTTTTGAAACTTGAGATATTACAAGAAGAACCCAAGAGAACAACCTTAGAACAACCGAGACATTTTTTTTTATGTTTATCATGAAAATCATGTTTCCAGTTTGTTTCCTGTAATACTCCCGTAATATACCATGAACCTCAGCATTAATACACCATCAGTTAACCATTATGCAAATAATCGACTCCTTCATTAACCGATGCTCTTACCATGAAGCCCACAGTGACCAGTGCGACTTTAATGAACAAACAGTTAGTGCAGGTTTAGTTCACTTTATGTAAACAAATGGTAATTAATACACGCATTAGCATTGTTTGTTGATATCCCCCCCCACCCCCTTTTCATTTAATTTTCTCCTTAATTTGCTCTTGGCAAGTTCCCACCCACCAGCCAGCTCTCCCCTATCATACAGCTAGCAACACATGCTTCATCTGAGACAGGTGAAGCCATTCATCTGCGTCATTTTGCTCAGGCTGCGTCACAGGGTGGTGTAACACACTCGGAGGAAAGCGCTATCCGCCTTCTTCCGCATACATGAGATCACAGACACCTATGATTGGCTAGTGATGCTGTGATTGACAGGAGAGAGAGAGAGAGAGAGAGAGAGAGAGAGAGAGAGAGAGAGAGAGAGTATGCTCCTCCCACCCAGAGAGCCGAAGCACTAGTCTGTTACTTTATTAACATTACTTGTGGATTATGAATTCTTAGCTTAATTCTTAGTTTGTTAACCGACGCAGTACACAATGTTAGTTAAGGGAACTACTTGTTTAAATATCTACTTGGTCTTAAACATCAATGAATGTTTTGCGTCTCTACTTCGTCTCTTATTCGCATCATAAAACAAAACAGCGATTCGAAAGTCACTTAGGCTTCGATGGGACCACGGACGTAAGCTAAAACTAAACCGTTTTATGTTAAATATAACGTGTGTAGCATCATATATCAGACTGTAACTATAAGAAGGCTACTAAAAGATGGTTTAAACGACTGTAAAACTTTTTTTTACGCAGAATGTAAATGCAGTCATTTCAGCTTTGCACAATTCATAAATCAGATCAGACGTAATCAGGATCTCAACCCTTTTTAACGACATTATTTGTCAAGAATATGTGGTATGAACAGGACATACAGTGCAGGAAAGTGTGTGTGTGTGTGTGTGTGTGTGTGTGTGTGTGTGTGTTTTTTACTGACATTTATGAATGGATGTCATGCTCTGCCCATCTCTCTAATGAACTTAATTCCTCCATTACTGTTCAAATTATAAAGAAACCGTACCTCAGGTCAGGAAACCTCTCACTTTTTGTCGTCTTGCTCTCCATCTTTCCTCACATCTGTCTCTTCTTCCTGTATCGCTTACTTCACACACCTGCATCCGCTTTAGAGCCGAGTTTGAGGTTGACGTGGGGCGCAGTGGTGACCCTACAGCAGCGTAAAGATGATGATGATGAGGTGATGATGATTCCCAGACTCTCATACACACACACATACACACTCACATGCACACACTAACATACACACACATACACACACATATACACACTCATACACACACATACTCACTCATACACACACATATACACACTCACATGCACACACTCTCATATACACACACATACACACACATATACACACTCATACACACACATATACACACTCATACACACACATGTACACACTCACACACTCACATGTACACACTCACATGCACACACTCATACACACACACATACACTCACATGCACACACTCTCATACACACATACACACACATATACACACTCACACACACATACACACTCACATGCACACACTCATACACACACATATACACACTCACACACACTCATACACACACACACACTCACATACACACTCACATGCACACACTCTCATACACACTCATAGACACATATACACACATATACAAACTTATATGCACACACTCTCATGCACACACACACACACACACACACACACTCACATACACGCACTCATACACAGTCATGCACACATACACACATACACATACACACATACACACTCCTACACACTCACATACGCACACAATTCTGATACTCGCATCGTGAGTATCAGCCGATAGCTATAACCATACGAGGCTTTCATTATTCTTTAAGACTGCTAAAGCTTCAAAATAATATTTTTCTTCTTTTAACTGAAGCACTTCACCTAAAGATTATAGGAAAAAATACATAACTGAAATCATGACTTTTTAAAAAATGTTTTATATTCTTATAAACTCTCACAAAAATCATTGCAAATACACAGTAAGTAAATATAATAAATTAGAAATCTAATGAAATCAACCCTAATGGAAATATAGTCACGTCTCTATATTGTAAATGAAATTGTGAAACTGTGAAAAAAAATCACACGGAAATAAATAAAAAAAACGTGAAAATAAAATAATAATGTGAAAAATTGGACAAAATCTCATGAATTAAAGAAATATTTACAAAGGACAAAAAAAATTCATAATGAAAGAAATGTTTAAATGTGGAAATTAATGGACAAGGTGAAAAAAAAACCATGAAATAAATAAATAAACAATTGAAAGATAAGCCCTTGTTTTTAAAAAAAAAACAAAATACGTGGAAATAAATTTCATGTTTCAATGTTAAAATAAATGAAAAATTATGGTGTAAAATGAAAACGAGTGAATAATGTGTGAAAGTCATATATAAATGAAACAAAAAAAAAATCATAAAAATAAAAAAATAAAAGAAATATGTGGAAAACATGAATCATGTAAGAAATCAAATGTGAAAAATGAAATGATGTGATGATCTAGAAAATAACGACGTTAAATTAAATGAAAAGTTAAAAAAATTTATGAACATTGTGGAAAGGAAACATGAAGATAAAAGAAAAATGTGAAAAAAAGAAATGTGTAAATAATTGAAAGTTCAGATGCCATCTTCTCAGATCATCACCGTATGGTCCTCCTTCCAGCCTGTCGGTTTGTGAGGAGCAGAAACTGGAGAGCTGGAAGACCAACACGTTCCACAAATCCACAAACGCTGGAGACTGATTCAGCGTCAAGATGCTCACGGGCATCATGTATAATCAAAACCCATAACCTTTTATTATTCTGCACGTCATGGACGGGTGGCGTTTAGAGGAGAAGAAAGAGAGGAGAAACAGGGAAAACGTTTCTGAAGTTTTTTTTCTCGCAGGGTGACGTGATGTTCCTCTCACCATCCCGTCAGGAGAGTCTGTGTGCTTTCTCTCCAACACAAACACGAGTTCTGTCTGAAACCGACTGGTAAATGCCGGTTCTGTTACGCTCGCCAGCGCCGAAACTCTCTCCAAACGTATTAAACGTGTCACATGATCCAAGTGTGTGCAGGATGTATGACTGTCCAATCCCACGTGTCTGATACTGTGAAGAAGAAAGTTCTTGGACCATGAACAGTTTGGCAGGAAGAAGCGTTAATACAACATACTGATGTTCCCCACATTCTTTGTAAATTTTTTATTTATTTATTTATTTATTTTTATTTGTTATTAAAGGTTCCTCAAGGGTTGTTTAGATGATTAAAGCTTTCATTATGGAAAATGGAATAAAATGTTAGAAAATCACATTGGGTTGAAAAATGTAAAAAAAAAAAGTATGTGAAAAATAAAAATGTGTAAAGAATCACATCTTAAAATCAGTAAAAACATGAAGAAAAAGCCTCCAAATAACAATGAAAAATATGAAAAATTGAATGTGATGATTGTAAAAAAAAAAAAATTATGTGAAAATAAATTGTGTAAAAAAACATCACGAATGAAAATTTACAAAAAAAAAATCACAAATAAAAAAAATTAAAATAAATGTAGGATGTGAGAAATTTGCAAATAAGTGTGAAAATATAAACATATAAAATATTAAAATGTAAAATGTGAATAAAATTGCATAGATAAAAAAAATAACTGAACTAAATCAAAAAATGTTAACACAAAACTGCATGTGAAAATACAAAAACAAACAAACAAACAAACAAACAAATGCACTACCTGTAAACTGTTAATGTGAAAATAAATGAATTGTGTAAAAAAAAAAAAAAAAAAGTAATACAAATAATAAAAAGAAATAAATCAATAAATAAAAATAAAGATATGTGCTATAGGTGGAACATTTGTGGAAAAAAATGGTGAAAGTAAAGGAATAATTTTTGGAAAAAATTGTAATATAATAAAATAAAATCTAAAAATATTGTAAAATAATCATATGTGGAAATATGAAAGCTGAAAACTGTTAAAAAATAAAATGTGGAACAGAACAAAAAACTGTGTAAAAAATGTGTAAAAACATGTCGTGTGTAATTTGTGTGACTTTTTCTTAAAATGGTTCCACATAGAATCTTTTTAGGGTTCCCCTGAGAGACAAACCACAGAACATTTTATTTATTTTTGCAGCAACAGCAGTTTGAGATTCCCAGGAGCTCTGCCAGTCGTCACACTCCCTCTGTGGTGAAGGTAAAGGTGTGTAACTTGTGCGTCTGGTTTAAGGAATAAAGCTCTGAGGTTGTTTTGAAGCAGCAGCAGCAGCAGCAGCACTTAACCGGTGTTGTGTGTCCTGCTGTGGTCTGTGGTCGAACGGTCTCTCAGCGGGCCTCGAACCCACACTCTCCCTCGGGACTCTAAAACATCTCCAGGACAAAGACGGTTTGAAACCGCACCATGGTGTCGAGAGCCCAGATCATTCACACATCAAAGACGAGCCTCGATGGCCTACTTCTCATTGTCCCCGTCTTTTACCACCGTGCAGGTGTGCTCCATCAGTTAGCCGGCGTGGGGGAGGGGCTACGAGATCATATCTACCTGGCATGGGTTCTAGAAAAATACCTACCTCTCTGGTCTCCTTCGTAATGTTTCACTTAAAATTCCTCAACCTGTGTGAGAGAAAAGCGTTTGCGTGCTCACCCCTATGCAACCGTTCTCACCCATATTCCCCACACACAACCTTGTTTTTGTTTGCGTTTCGTGCCATAGCGAATGTCGCAGGTTTCGCAGACGTGTTTCGTCGGATCCTCCGTCTGATAAACAGAGACTCCGGGTGGGAAAACAACGTAGCTCTTTACCTCTGTTAGCATGTGTTGTCGTTTATTTATCTATTTTTATTTGGTCGCTAAGCACATACCGGTGAAATTCCTTTTACTGGAGTTGTGAAAATAACTGAATATATATATATATATATTTTTAATGATGTTTAAATGAAATGGAAATATATATATATATATATATATATATATATATATATATATATAAAAATGTTAACGTGGTATCACATCCCATCTCTAATTACTATCCTAAGATGAATATCACAGGTTCCACAGACATGTTTCGTCGGATCCTCCATCTGATAAACGACACTCCGGGTCTGAAAACAATGTAGCTCTTTTTATAACCTCCATCTTACATTATGATGTGTTGCCATTTTTTTTTTTTTGGTTTTTTGTTTTTTTTGGAAAACCTGGATGCTAAGTGCATACTGGTAACATTCCTTTGCTGAAGTTGTGAAAATAAATGTAAAAGAATCGAAAAATTGTCCAAAATAAATGGACCGTCTAAAATAAATTGTGATAAAATACAGAAAACAACTTTTTTTTTTTTTTTTTTTTTTTTTTTTTTTTAACCTCACATGTCTCATGTGGCTATGTGTTGCCTTTTTATTGGAGAATCTCGACACTAAGTGCATACTGGTGACATTCCTTTGCTGAAGTTGTAAAAATCTATGGAAAAAAAAAAAAATTGGGATAAATAAAAATATGGGGGAAATCAAATGAAAATATGAAAAAACATGTGGAATAAATAAAATATGTGTAAAAATCAGCGTAAAATAAATGAAAAAAGTCACATGCCATCTCTAATTATCATTTTAAGACCAACGTTATGTCCAATCAGCCGTCCGATAAACGAGACTTCGGGTCGGAGAACAGTGCGGCTTTTTTAAAACCTCCATCGTCATTTTTTTGGAAAATCTGGACGCCCAGTGCTTGCTGGTGAAATTCCTTTGCTGGAGTTCAGGACACTGGTTTGGAGTGAAGTTTAGACATTTCATGGTCGACATTGAGGGTAAATTTATCTCACCGGTGATCGAGATAATCCCTCTGGCTGCGCTGTGTGTGCATGTGGGACGCCTGAACTGGAGGATAAAAGTTGGACAGTCTGGAATTCTGGGTTCTTGTTTCTGCTGTAGTCAGCACCGATCTTCACTCTCGAGCCCACCGCTTTCCAAAACAAGCGCCAAAATATTAGGCTTGTCTTTTTAAATGAATCGGTTTGTTGTCTGGACGCGTGGGCTCTTGATTAATCCTTCTCACTGACAGCGCCACCTCCTTTCCCTCTTCTCCTTCCTCGCTCCACCACTCCAAAATTTATCTTACACTTGTTTCATTTCTCACTCTGGGTTTTTTCCAGATGTCAACCTCAGCCCAAGTGCTTTACGGCACACATGATCAGGTTGCCCGGCTTCCGATCTTAACGATGCTGCTCATGTTTCTTTTTTTTTTTTTTCTTTTTTTTTTTTTTAAACTGGATGGGGTGATCTAGAGGTCTTCACGTTCTTCTCTTGCACGTCCTCAGGAAAACCTGCAAGGGTCCATAAGGTCTGGGTTTCAAAAAAAAGGAGCAATAAATGAGGAGGTTTGTTTGATGTGTTTGAATTTATTACCAGAAAGAAATTTTTTAACACGGCAGCACATTCCAAAATTGCTGATATGTACTATACCTATCCCGCCCATAAAATGCCACCATATTTGTTAACCCTTCACGTACCGAAAGTAAACAGCAGGCGTCGTTATTTTAACATGTTAGCATACTATATGATTACATTTGGCTCCTAAAGACAGGGTTCGTTTCCAATTTAACCCCTTTACTCAGTTACGCGTTTCAGTTGAGCGTATTGAGGAGGATATATGCGTAAAATACGTCGAGTTGAGTAATTAGACAGAAAGACGGTGATGTGGTTGAATGTTTTACCAATAAAGTCGTACGAAAAGGCAGGAAAGATAATCCTACCCCTATCCCTAACCTTGGCATTTGCATCTTTAACCAGCGCTGTTTGCAGTCTAGCGTTTCGTATCGTGGAGTAACGTGAGAAAAATTAGCCACTGTCGTTTCAAAGTCAACGCTGAAACATTCAATAAATGATAAACAAACAAACAAACAAACAAACAAACAGTGGGCTTTGCATAAATCAATGCTGATCCAGTCACATACTTTCTTAAGTCCTCCATAATGTATATGTTTACGCATGACAGCATGATGTGAAGAAGACGGCAGCAGGGAATGAACACGATTCATTTAAAGATTTATTTAAAGAAAGTCCCCACCTGAAGGCAAGGCGTGAGATATTGAGGTAATTAAAGACGTGCTGGCACTTGCTGCTATGTTTAAACAGCACCGTATTGATCCACGTTCGTCCGACTCAAGCCGAAAGCGTCGACTAGCGGCTACGTTAGCCGGCCAGCCGCCTAGTTTAAAGCCAGCACTCTGAGGAACAGCTGTAGGTCTGGAGCTCATGTGCCGTATGTTAGATACGGTGAACTACGAACTCTCGTGAAGCTTTCTAAATGATTTACAGATTCACCATCTGCTTTTTGCGTCGGTTTCCATACTTAGGTATTTATAAATTAATCCAGTCTGTGACTGACATTTTCTTTTATTTCTTTAATATGTCGGAGCTCCTGCAGGAGGCCTCGGCTTCAGCACGTACACCGTACACCCAGAGTAACCTTCATTTCCTTCATGCTGAACACCGCTCTATATTTCACTCAGGTTCTGTAGGCAGTTCCCACGAGCATGGCCATGTTCTGCCTGGAGTCTCTGTAAAGCCAGAAATACATCACGGGAGTTAAGGGGGAAGTGCGCAGTAGGGCCGTCCGACGTGTTTAAACACTGTGTTGGAATTTAATTACCTAAAACATTTCCTATTTATATGCATTCCACAGCTTCGTGCATTAAAGTGTGAAGTGAAAGAGTTTAAACAGGGAAATGAATAAAACCAATAAGAAGTAAAACAACAGAACTGACTAAACAAGAATAACTGTAAAAGAGGAAGAAAGTTTCAGAGTAACCAGTTCTAAAACTTCTTCTTCTTCTTCTTCTTCATTGTCTTTTTCGTCTCGCTATTCTCTTCTTTTTCTGCCTTTTTTCTTCTTCTTATCCTCCTTGTTGTTGTTGTTGTTGTTGTCCTTCTTCTTCCACCCTTCCTTTTTTTTAATCCTCCTCTTTCTTTTTCTTAGTTTTCTTCCTCTTAGTTGTCTTCCTCTTCTTCTTCTTCTTCTTCCCTTCCTTCTTTTTCTTCACTTTCTTCTTCTCTTGTTCTTTTTTCCTTGCTCTTCCTTTTCTCCTTCTTTTGGTCTTTTCCTTCTTGTTCTTCCCATTCGTTTCCTTCTCTGTTTCTTTTTCTTCTTCTCTAATTGGTTTTCTCTACTTCCTGTTTTTCTCTATCATCTTCTTAGTTGTCTTTTATTCTATTCATCGTCTTCTTCTCGTCCTATTTCTGTATATCTTATTCTTATTCTCCTCCTCCTCCTTCATGTCCTTTTTCTCCTCCTCTTCTTCTTCTTGTTCTTCTTCTTCCTATTCTTCCCTTCCTTATTTTTCTTTATATCCTCCTCTTTTTCTTCACTTCCTTCTTCTCTTGTTCTTTTTTTCCCTTGCTCTTCCTTTTCTCCTTCTTTTGTTCTTTTTCTTAGTTGTCTTTTTCTGCTTGTTCTTCCTCTTTGTTTCCTTCTTGTTCCTTCCTCTTGTTCTTTTCCTTCTTTTCTAATTGGTCTTCTTTTTTTGTTCTCCTTTATCATCTTCTTCCTAGCTGTCTTTTTCTTCTTGCTATTCTATTCATTTTCTTCTCCTCCTCCTTTTTCTATCTATTTTATTATCCTCCTCCTCCTCCTCCTTCTTCTTCTTCTTCTTCTTCTTCTCCTTCTCTTCTTGCCCTACCTTTTCTTCTTCGTTTGTTCTCAGCAAGAGTTTTCTATTCTTTATCAGTTCTATTTCAGTAACAGTTTCCAGACTTGGACAATAAAGAATAATATTAAGTAATGTTTTACGCGTGAGACGTATGAGCGTTTTAAATTGTATTTATCGTCCGTCGCCGTGATCTGAAAGGTGGCTGAAACGCTTTCTCTTGCCGAGGGTCTCCAACATCCTGCCTTGGCTTCTGGGTTGAAAACAAAACGGCGCACATGGGGGGGAAGCGAGAAGAGTTTTTCCCCATCAGCGTCATAAATCTGGGGAATATTCTGGAACAGACTGTGTGTTTTTGTGTAGTAGTCCTAAATATCTGCCATCCAGCAAGTCTCCCTCAGAGGAAGGACGATAAATCAGAGAGCGGAATGTTTCTGCGATGTTAACAGTAGCTGAGCACGCCATAAAAACAAGAGGAGGGACAACTCATAGACCACTTTTTCTTCATCTTCCTTCTTCTTCATGTCTCGGATTTTTTTTTTTCTCAGTACTGTTAGATCTCGGGTTTACCTCCAGGCAAATCTGCTCATCACAACAACTTTTTTCCCCCAACTGTTCAACTATTCAGTCTCTGTCGTTCCGTGTCTCTTGTTTAGCCCCAGTCTTTGTTCTATCCATCCTTCTCTGTGAAGCGCTGTTCTGTCCCTGTGTCCCAGATCTTTCTTAAAGATAATGCTGTTTCATCTTCTCCGGTCCCATCTGGTAGAGGTTAGTGGCCATGTGGAAGCCATTGTGTCCCTCTGGATCCGCCGCTTGCCTGTATGCCGAGACCCCTCATTGGCCGTGTCTCACCCTCTTTAACATTCCTCGCCCTCTCATTCTGTCTCCTGCCCTCCTATTATCTCCACTCTTTGTCTTTCTGTTTCCCTTTCTCTCCACCAGTCCTTCTCTCTCTCTCTCTCTCTCTCTCTCTCTCTCTCTCTCTCTCTCTGTTCCTGCTCATCTGTTCTCCCTGAGGCATTTTTTTTCCTTTTTTTTGCGGTTTGTTTCAGACTCAGCTTCTTTGGAGGACAGTGGAGATGATCTTAGCATTGAAGGTCGCGTGTGGTCACTATCGTTTTTGTTGAATTCTCGATTCTGATTAGTCAGAAGGTGTTGATTAATTTTCCATAACAGCAGCTCTGACAGTAGCGCAGGTGTATATTAGTGAGCTCGTTCTAATACGTTATTGTTTCTATAGTAACAGCTCATACACGGGGACTCGTACTGTACTGCGAGTGGACGTTACACATAATCATTAAGAAACGTGTGTAACCATTGATATGGGGACGTTTTCCAAAAGTAAGGAGAGGTTTATTTTTAACATTTATGGAAGGAGCCTCCAGTGTCAGAGTTTACAAGTTTACTCTATGAGGTTTCTCAGTAACATGACAAGCTGTGTTGTTTTTTGTTTTGTTTGTTTGTTTGTTTGTTTCTTATGGATTTGAAGACAGAGGAAAGAAAAGATCGGCTGGTGAGGGAACGGCTGTTGATTATTTTCCTATAACAGCATGACACAGAGTGTTTAATTCCTTCCTCGGTTCCGCTCGGTTTTCAGCCTGACTCTCAGTCTTTCCGTGGCTGGTAAATAGATTGGAAAGGAAAGGACGTGGTACAGTGTGGTGTGGTGAATCAAAGTGGCCATGACGAAAGCCTGAAAGATGTGCTGTTACTTTAACCTCTCTCTCTCTCTCTCTCTCTCTCTCTCTCTCTCTCTCTCTCTCTCTCTCTCTCTCACTCTCTCTTTCTCTCTAATGTTCCCCCTCGTTCCATCTGCAGCCCCTCAGTGGTTTAAAACACTAAAACAGGCTGGATTATGTTTCCTGTCCATGTGGCTGATCCGCTGCCAAGCTCTCACTCTCTTCACCACATGACACACACACACTCACACACACACACACACACACACACATACACACACTCCCTCTCTCGCTCTCTCTCTCTCTCACACACAAATCCGATTCAGACTCCTTGTCGAGTGTCCACTGAAAGCTCTGCAGCCAGATCTGTCCAGATGGAGGGAAGTGTTTACGCTGTTAAAGCATAAAACGCAGAAACATCCTGTTGATGCTGTGGAGTAACGCTGCGCTGATGAAGACGCTGAAGGCCATTAACGCGACAAACACGTGCAGCTTCCAGCAGCTGAACACCATCCTGTCCCACTTTTAAAGAAGCGTTTAGCCATTTCACACAATCAACCTTTAGTTCCTAGAGCATTCAGTCTGTCAAGTTCTGAGAAGATTTTGGTGTAACGTTTATAAATGTTCCTACATCTTCACCGCAGCATGATTAGTTAACTTCTTCTTCTTCTATATCCACCTTCTTCTTCTTTTCCTCCTACCCTTCCTTCTCCTCCTCCTCCTCCTTCTTCTCCTATATTCACTTCCTTCTTCTTTTCCTCCTACCCTTCCTCCTTCTCCTCCTCCTCCTCCTCCTTCTTCTTCTTCTCCTATATTCACTTTCTTCTTCTTTTCCTCCTCCTACCCTTCCTCCTCCTTCGTCTTATTCTTCTGTATTCACCTCCTTCTTCTTCCCTTCATTCCCTATTCTTCTTGTTCTTTTTCTCCATCATCTCCTTCTTTTTCTTCTTCTTCTTCTTCTTCTTCTTCTTCTTCTTCTTCTTCTTCTATATTTCTATACTTCCACCATCATCTTCTCCCAACATATGTTTTCCCACCTTCTTCTTTCTTTCTTTCTTTCTTTCTTTCTTTCTTTCTTTCTTTCTTTCCTGCGCCATATCCCCTTTCTTCTTCCTCTTCTTCTTCTATATTCAACTTCTTCTTCTTTTCCTCCTCCTCCTCCTTCTACTTCTTCTTCCTCTTCCCTTCATTCCCCTATTTTCATTCCCTATTCTTCTGTTCTTCTTGTTCTTTTCCTCCATCATCTTCTTCTTCCACCTTTCTTTCTTTCTTTCTTTCTTTCTTTCTTTCTTTCTTTGTCTTTCTTTCTTTGTTTTTCTTTCTTTCTTTCCTGCACCATATCTTAACAGATGTTACAGATGGGTGGTGTGTGCATGTGTGCGCGTGTGTTTGTGTAGTGGAAGAAGCCAGGAATGTTGATTAGTTTGCTTTAACGACGTTCCCGTTGCAGACGCTGTAATGATGTTGTAATGATATGTAACTGCAGAGTAACTGCTGTTCCAGCTCCTCGGCTCGTCTCTAACATGGCAGACGTACAGTTCACTCGATCAGCAGGACGTGCTGAGGGTCAGCCTTCCGTACATCGACACTGCGACCCAGGAGAACATCTGATGCCCGTTAGACCGGGAGGTACCTGCAGAGAGAAGCCAGATCAGATGTTGTTCACGTTTAATAATCTTCTCATGACTTTAATTGTCTAAGTGTGACCTTAAACCCTCAGCCAACTCGAGTAACCGATAACTGACAACTCTAATCCTGACAACTCTAATCCTGACAACTCTAATCCTGATCACACAGTAGCCAAAACAATAAATTAGAGGTATTTCCTCCATTTTCTCCCCAGTCTAGTCTTGGCCAGTTCTGACCCACCAGCCAGCTCTTCCCTATCATACAACAGCTACGATCCGGGGAGGGTGATGGCTAATGCGTGCTTCCTGAGAGTCACGTGATGCTAGACAACTACTTCTTTTTGAACCGCCCTCTTCCGCATAGACAAGCTCACAGTCACCAACAATTTAGCTAGTGTCACTGTGATTGACAGGAGAGACAGAGTATGCCCCTCCCACCCAGTGAGCACATCCGATTTTTCTCTCTCGGCTCCCGGCCACTCATGGCTGTGGCATCGCTGTGATTCGAACTCTCGATCTCTGGACTTAAGGGCGTCCGGAGCACTAGTCTGATTCTTTGTAAACATTACTTGCGGTTGATCAATTCTTAATGTTTGTTCATGTTAACTGGTACAGTAAATAATGTTAGTTAAGGGAACGTTGTGAAGCATCTGCTTGTTTTTAAACATCATGGTTGCTTGATTGCATGATTGCCTGATCCATCCTGATGCCCTACTTCTGGTTGGAGGCTGAATCAAAACAGACTTCCTATAAAAACTGTAATGAATTTTCCTGGTTACACAACAGCACTATTTGACCATGTAGTATTAGTAGTACATTTATAGAAGGGATTTATTTATTTATAATCGCACTATCCGGTGTCACCCAGATGAGGATGGGTTCCCTTTTGAGTCTGGTTCCTCGCAAGGTTTCTTCCTCGTGTCGTCACAGGGAGTTTTTCCTCGCCACCGTTGCCTCTGGCTTGCTCATTAGGGATAAATTTGTACATTTAAAATCTATATCCTGAGTTTATATATTTCTGTAAAGCTGCTTTGGGACAATGTCCATTGTTAAAAGCGCTATACAAATAAAATTGAATTGAATTGAATGATTCATGTTTTCATCTTGTCTCTTATTAACAGAGCAGTGATAAAAGGAAACATTAACACAAATGTAAAATGTACCAATTCATTTTTGGCTATTTGGCTAATGCTAGCGCCATCGCATTACGTGCGTTTGACGTAATTTGCCCTCGACCGGGAAACAGCATATACTTCCGGTTAGTACAATACCGAAAGTGTGCCATTTGAGACAATACTACCCTTCTAAAATTCATACCCTAGACGGCAGAGTGTATGGTGCATAGTATAAGTGTATAGTGTATAGTATGTCATTTGGGACACAACTAAGATTTCATTGGGATCATATCGTACAGTGTATCGTGAGTAAGTAAGAGATCTAAAACCAGATTTACGGACCAAAAGTGAGGAGGTTTGAATGGTTTGCTTAGTTTCTGTCATGATATTTCTTTAACGCTTTCCATTATCACACTTGGGGAAAGCCCAGGTCTCGTCTTTATGCCTCGTGTTTCAGACGGCATTCCTTTTTTTTTTCCGCTTACACCACCTTTGCCACACAAGACTTGTTTGGATTTGCGCAGCAGCTAATTTAAGCAGTCACTCAGCTCTGCTCGGCAGCTGCGATGTGCTCTGTAGGTACACGAGGACTTGTCAAATCCTCCACTACACAACACAGTACTACTCACTACTTCTCAATTATTCTCCAACACTGTTATTAATTTATCTTGAGGAGGAACTCTGTGTAAAAGCAGCAGCAGCTGAATGTGGAACGAACATACCGCAGACATTTTATGAGTTTTATTTATTTATTTATTTATTTTACTTTGATTTGCCCTTAAGCAAAAGCAGAGAGACAAAGAAACGACTGATATCCACAATCAGATTTGTTTTGTTTCCAAAACAGTGCAGTGAAAGTGTTTTTGATTTTTTTTCTTTTTCCCCCACAGTCCAAGCTGCTAATCCTCCTCCCGTTCCTCAGCGCTCATCATCAGGAACAGCTGTCTTGGCTTCGAGTCTGTAATATTCCTCCACAAAGAGATCATGTCCCTCGGCTTGTTCTTTCTCTGAAACTCCTGCACATATCTTTAGAACCTGACTGTGCCAAAGAAGTTAACATCTCACCACTCTTTTTCACACCCGCCTACACAAATGCATCTCCGACCCACACACACACACACACACACACAAAACTGCGTTCACGCTGAGAGTTATGTTTTTTTCTGATCGACGCAGAGAACCCCAGTGAATAGGCCTCTCTGTCTGCGCTCAGCTGTCAGGTAATGTTTCCTGTCAGACGCTCCCTTAATGTAACTTTGATGGTTTTCCACATAATTCATTTTGAAGCTTTGAGTTCTGCAAATTGTTCCATGTGCCTCACCGCTCGACTCTCGCTGTTATTGAGCACTTGGTTTGGGTTCCACAGTCGGACCACTGCAGATGCTCCAGATGTGCGGTTCTGCAGATGTTTTGATGAATCGTGGCATTTATATGAAGTCATTTTAGTCACAGTAACCCACACCAATCTGTAACCATACGACATCAATGTGTTGGTTTCCCAGTATGTTTTCTTTATAAGGTTGTGAGTTCTAGCTTTCTCAAGGCTTTCTACTTTCCCAACTGAAACCTTATTTCCTTCTTTCCAAAACTGAAGAACCAACCCTCAAGGGTGCTCAATAGAACCTTATATCTAAGGTATATTGCAAGTATTATTTCTATAAATTAGATTCCTTAGATTCCTTGTGGAAAGCTAGAACAGTTAACCATCCAAAGAACACTCTGTAGTCTCTCTTAAATGTTTTTTTACAAACTTAAGAGGTTCTTTGGTTGTCCATCTAAAGGATCTAAGTCCAACCCTACAACAGAGCGTTACACTTTTTAAAAGGTTTTCATAATAGTACCTCTTTAAAAATCTTGAACAGTTAACCATCCAAAGAACCCCACACTCTTAGAAAGCACTCTAGAACCCTTAAAAGTTTTAAGTCGAACCCTACAACAGAGGGTTTCACTTTCAGAAAAGGTTCCTCTTGGAAAGCTGTCAGCCATCCAAAGAACCTTGCACTCTTAGACAACTCTTTGATTATCCCTCTGGGAGAACCATTAAAGGTTCTATGTCAGTTTCTCTCTGAAAGGGTTCCAAGAAAGTGAAACCCTTACTTATCTCTCTTATCTATGGGAACCTGTAAAGGTTCTATGTAAAACCCTCCAACAGAGAGTTTTCCTATAAAAACGCTCCAAGCAGAAACTCTTTGGTAATACCTTAGGGGTTCTTTAGTTGTCTGTGAAAGGTTCTAAGTAAAACCCTGCAAATGAAGGTTTCACTTTTGTAAAAGCTTCCTAGTAGAACCTCTTTGGAAAGCTAGACCCATCAGCCATCCAAAAAACTCTACACACTTTTTTGTTTTTATTTCAAAATTTCGAACCTATATTGGGTTCTTCAGTTGTCTCTCTGTGGGGAACCATTAACGTTTCTATGTAGAAACTTACAATAATGTTTCCCTCTGAGAAAGGATTCCAAGTAGAACCCTTTTTTGGATGATAAGAACCCCTAATTATCCAATGGACCCTTAAAGAACCCTTGAAGAATCCATTTTTCCCCTCACAGTGTACCACTTTCTTCACAGAATGTACATTGCATTATAACTGGTCATAAGCAGGTCAGCTAGATGAAGTGCACTACATGGCTTTTCCCAGGTCTACTGCTTTGAGATAATTGGATAGTTGAGGAACCTCCTGTCTTCCTCCTTGCCAAGCAAAGCATACGGCAGTAAAATCATTTGGCAGCTGTTTGATTTCTGCAGGTTTGCTCAGGAATAACAGCTCATGGAAAAGGAGAGAGAGAGAGAGAGAGAGAGCTTTGAGGTTATATGGTGAGTGTTAGAATGTAGGGAGGATTTCAGAATGGAGATGTTGTGCATTACTGCAGGCTTTCAGAAAGAGCTTACAGAGAAAAAAAACCCCTGTGTTTACGAAGGCTTCATGATGTACATCCATTTCCTGTCTGTGCTCTAAATGCAGTCCTGTTCATGTAAAAGCTGTCATCTGTCATCTGTGAGTGTGTTTTCGTTTCCATTAAACTGATTTATACTGAATGCACTTTATGACGATTATGGCAATTATCATAGCTACCAATGAGGCTTTTTTTTAGTTCAAAGGTTACAAGCAATAAACAAACATGTAAACATGCATAGTCGAGGTTTTAAAAGCTTCTTAATGCTATTACTGTGGTGTGTAGAACATGGCCATGGCCCTACATAGTTTCACACTGGGGTATCTGTAACCATTTGCACAACTCGCATAATATGAAAAAAGATACAAAGTTTGGGACATGGTTAGCGTCCGTACCTTGTTGTACAAATTTATATTTTCTTCGATTTCATCTAAATAAACGCTCTGCCCTTGTCTCTTGACACGTCTGCCTGTTTGTGTTACTGAACATCCTGATCACTTTACAATCTAATTATAAGCCAGGCTAACTAAGCATAGTATCATGTATTATGTTTCTGCCTCCGTTTAGTTTGTCACGCACTGTTTATTTCCACACAGCTGAGATATGCTGTAATGTTTACACCAGCTCCAGATGCCTAACATTGTCAGTCCCCCTGTAGCTACGGCTGCTATCCTTACACGCACCCAAGCACACACACTTCTCAGCTTAAACAGATGACATCATCGGCCAGGACAGGGGCTGCGCTTTATTTGTTTTGTTTTCTTTTCTTTCTGTTTATTTATTTATTTATTTTATTTTACCTCTGAGAACCTTCAATACTTTTTGCATTGTTCTATCTTGCACACAGGAAGAGTCGTACCATGTTACCTCACCATGTCTGTGCTGTGAGTTTAAAGTGTAGAGAACAAGGTTAACACACCATGTCCCGAGGGTTCTCTTTGAAATGGAACATAAACACACCAGGAAAAGGACGATCAGGGACCAAAACCTAAAAAGATGAACAAAAACTAGAAAGCCAGACCTGGTAAGCATCCAAATAGGTTCTTTGGTTGTCTCTCTGGGGAAACCCTTTTCTTTTAGAGAAGTTTAGAGAGTTTCTGGGTGGGAGAAAATTCCTATTAGAGCCTCTTTGGAAAACTAGAACTGTTAACCATCGTTCTTGGAACATTTAGATGCCTTAGACATTTTTTGGTTATCCCTCTGGGAGAATCCTTATTGGTTCAATGTAGAACCCTACAACAGAGGGTTTCACTTTTAGAAAACATTCCTAGGAGAACCTCTTTGAAATGCTAGAGCCATTAACCTTCCCAAGAACCTACACTAACACAAAGGCATTAGAGGTTCTGGATGAATCCTTAATGTCTCTATGTAGAACCCTTCAACTGAGGGGTTCACTTGTCAAAAGGGCTCCTAGGAGGACCTTTTTGGAAAACTAGACTCATTACTTCCAAAGAACGCTATGCACTTAGAAAATTTAAACATCTTATAGGTTCCTGGGTTGTCCCTCTGAATGAATCCTTATAGGTTCTATGTGGAACCCTTCAACTGAGGGGTTCACTTCAAAAAGGTTCCCAGTAGAACCTCTTTGGAATGCTGGAACTATTAACCATCCAAACAACTCTTCATTCTTTGGGTTCTTTGGTTGCCCATCTGGGGGAACATCTAATGGGACTACGTAGAACCATAGTAGAGGGCATTTGGATTGGAGTCATGCATGCAGTGATGGTTCTCTATGTCTGCTGAGATTTACAGTATGCACACGGGTGCTTGCATAAGTATTCACCCCCCTTGAACTTTTCCATATTTTGTAGGAACGGAATCAGCAAGGCTTTATTTGATTGACAGCTGAGCTGCTTTACTAGTTTTAATCATCATAGTGGATAGTAAGTGAAGAAAGATATACAAATGCCCCCTTTCTAATCTGTGCTCTCTCCATTGTCTTGTGCTTAGCCGAAACCTCGAAACTCGTCCAAAAAAGTTGGAGGAAAAAAGAAATGCCGAGTGCAACAGGGGTCACATCTGGGACCGATTACATTCATGGTTTTACATTCATAATTCGTGTTCAGTTCCTCGTCCAGATCGGTTATTGCACTATTTTAATCCCAGAGCCCTGACTTTATTCATGACTCTGCATATTTTACCAGTGACACTGGTGCTTAGCAAGACAGAGACATTCTTGTCTGGAGCAAAAAGGCATTTTGGGAGTCAGCTCATAATCTGAATCCCAGATCACCAGACCAGTATGATTATCGATTCACCGGGTTCATAAGGAGGTCGGTTCTATGGCTGCCATGTAGTCTTGATTTAAGTCTGTATTGTTTTGACTAGCATGCATTTCAGAACGACAGCGCGTTCCTCTCGTCCTTTTGTCCTCCTTCACCCCTTCATAAGGGTGAGCGCTGTCCTAATGGAAACGGTCCAAGCCCAAAATCTCCCTGTACAAGAGCCAGCATCGGGTTTTGATGTGCTCATGAGCAAATCCCCAGTTCTCCGTTGGCTCCAGTGGAATACAGCAGGAGACCTCTTTGGATGCTTGGAGAAATCTTTTCATTTCCTCTGAACAGACTTAATTTGATCAAGCAACCCCAGTCTGTGTGTGGTATTCCGTCTTCATTTTTATTAATGTTAGAGCCACAGTGAGGAAGATCTCATTTTGATTTGACATTTGCTTGCATCTGGTTTTAATTTTGCTGCAGAAGTACCAGAGACAATCCTGGGAGAACTGACGCTTTTCCTTGAGTATGAGCAAGGCTAGAGGTTGATATCTGTTTCCTTTCTGTAACAACATGCGAGAAGAAAGGGTGCATTTATTAGATAATTGTTGCTAATCCTTGCTAATACAACTGCTGTGCTTTGATACATGGCAGTTGGCTAAATCCAAAGCTAGGAAGAAGACCAGAAATGTTAAACGTCAAACTTGCGATTTTGACACATGATCCTTCATGAAGCCTGATCTGAAAGTTTTCCTTAGTGTATTTAAAGGGGCCCTGAAATTAAAATTGGTGTTCTTGTTGTACCTGTCCTAAGAGATATTCTCATTCTTCTATCACTTCCAGGAAAACACTGATATTTTTTTGTTGATTCATTTTGTACTAGTCTTGCGTCCGTCCACTTGAATGATCTCCAGAATGAGTCATAAGTCCCCTGGGGGCATGACTTGCTCTACAGTAGCAGCTTGTTTGCTTGTTTGTTTGGTTCGTCAGTGTGTTTTCACACACTATTCCCTTTACCAAGCATCATTTTTGGTTGAGAATTAATAGTTGGACTTTATTCATTTGAAAGAGAGTGGAGTTTGTGCAGGGGGGCACGGTGGCTTAGTGGTCAGCATATTTGCCTCGCACCTTTGGGGTTGGGGGCTCGAATCCCGACCCCAGCCACAGTAATCCATCAAATCGAATCGCAGCCATTTCACGATACTAATATGGCAGTATAACGAGCAAGACAAACGGTGCACCTTGATACCGCAACAAGGTCTTGCTTTATTAGCTATTAATAGCTTCTGTAACACTGTAAGCCCTCTACCTCCCTTCTCTCTCTTGTCGCAGTAATCTCTTCTTCTCAGAGAGGAGAGGTGAAGTGGAGGAATGCTTCTTTAATGAGAGCAGTGGGAGGGAGCGCGATCCCGCTGTGAGCGCACCGAGTTTATAACCGCCGCATTGCTCCATGAGATATATACCAGAGCATAGCCACAAACAACACACACACACACCGTCAGACGAGGCGTGCGAGAGACGTGGCATGCGGTCAGAACAAATGTTCGATTACTGTTTGAATAAAGGCTTTCGTAGCTCTGCTGCTGTGGATGATCCTTAAAGATCTGAACTTCCCAAATACAGTCCCAAAGGAAGTCCTAGCCTTCAGCGAATAATCTCACCTGGATATTGTAGGTCTGTAGATTAGAGTTTCTCCTCTGTCTCATTCATTATGGACCTACATCTCCATCCAGATTTCTGTCAAGCTGTTTTGTGACAGTCTCTATTGTTAAAAGCGCTATATAAAATTAATTGTTTAAAATTCCGAGCTCTCGATGTATTTATCAAAGCAAGTGTTTCCTGAACTTTTTGGCTAAATGAATAAACGATTCCTTAAAGAGCTTATCTGGGTTCAAGTGAAACCACGCAGTTATTTATAAACCTGAATTAGAATGGAGAAAGTTAAGGATAAACGGAGATAAGCCGAGCAGTAGGGTCGATTTTCCTCACCGATTCCGTAGAACACTTTCCCTTTGACAGAGATTCGGATGCTGTTACGTTTTTGTAGTTTTTTTTTTTTTTTTTTTCCGGCTTTAAGGTAAATGTGGGAGAGCTGAACCCGCTGTGCAGTTACAAGCGGCAGAAAGTGGGATCTTATGGCCAATTAAGTGCTTAAAGGCTCGAAGGAATTTGTAGGCAGTCAGGAGTTCAGGTTACGCCTCACTTTGATCTGAGACAGATGATCGTCAGGGAGATGGGAGAGATTGGAGCAGGACCAGGAAAGCTCGAGGAAATGCTGCGAATTAAAAAAAAAACAAAAAACAAAAGAAACACATCTGTGTGTGTGTGTGTGTGTGTGTGTGTGTGTGTGTGTGTGTGTGTGTGTGTGTGTGTGTGCAAATTAGACATCCTGTACTTTTTTTTACTGTGTTTCAGTTTTGCTGTAAGACTTTGACGGGACGTTAACTCATCTCAACAGAATGTGAAGTGTGGAACACCTAAAGGAAACAAATAAAGAATTAACCGTACGACAGAAACAGTTGGGTTTAAGAGAGTCTCTTGGGAAAGAAAATACAGCTCACATACCTGAATGTTTAAATAAGGAGGCTTAAATCTCAAATGCCGTATACGGAAGCTAAATAAGTGGTCCGGGTGGAAATTTTCATCTTATTTCATGAATTGTGTTTGAAAGTTTTGTTAAGATTCAGTTTCACATGTTTTAGAGCCAAGAGTTGGCTTCGGTTGGTGTAAGTGCGGCTTTTCCTGTAAACTCTCCAAGAAACAGTGGCTCAGACAAAAAAAAAAAGGGGGGGGGGGCTGGGAAGTTACTGAAAAGGTGCCAGCACGTAATACGGAACCATTCCATGCGTTTCCACTTCAGAACCGAAATGTGTAGAACGGAGAACCGGGGAATTGTTTCGTTAGCAACCTGAGAACAACTTGTGTTATTTACATACATTTACATACATCAGTGATTAACAATAAAATTAATATCTCATTAAAGAATCCACCATTGTCCTCAAAATGAATCTACCGATCTACCAGCTACAAACTCTAAAATGTCTCTAATTTAATTTCTCTCTCTCTCTCTCTCTCTGTCTCTCTCTCTCTCTTTCTGCAGTTCTCCGTGATGAATTCAGACAGAACCCCAGCGATGTGATGGTGGCCGCTGGAGAACCGGCAGTGATGGAGTGCCAGCCTCCTCGCGGACACCCAGAACCCACCATCTCCTGGAAGAAAGATGGCGTGAACGTAGACGACAGAGATGAACGTATAACAGTGAGTGCTGTGTTTTGCCGTGAAGTTTTACAGGAATGACAGTCTAGCGGTTAGGGATCATGGTTTTCGCCTGGGTTCAACTCCATATATGGGGAAGTAGTTTTGAGAGGGCAATGGTGGCTCAACGGTTAAGGCACTCTGACCCCAACTTCTTAACAAGCTGGGATATGCGAAGAAAAGAATTTCACTGTGCTGTAATGTATATGTGACAAATAAAGGCTTCTTCTTCTTCTTTTAATAATAATTATGTACATCTTTTCATCCTCGATGTGTGTGTGTGTCTTTCTCAGGAACAATGGAAACTTTGTGTACTTAATTTTTACTTTAAGTGCACTGCAGTTATGGCCTGTTTTTTTTTTTTTTTTTTTTTTTTTTTTTTTTAATTAAATATTTAATCCGTGTTAAATCGGGTGTTTTTTCTTGTTAAACAGACATTTTTAGATGTAACACTTTTGTTTTTCTATCACTCTGTAAGATATCGTTCTAAATGCCATGAGGCGTGAAAATATCTTGTGATATGCCACATCGCCCACCGCTATTCCCATAAATACATTATACGTTACGTTATTTATTATAGTTGTGTCGCTGGCCAGATCTGCTATTCTAACATTTCCCAGCAATAATCAGAACCGTAACATTTGTGAAATCGTAACATCCTCACCGGTGATCCATGAATAAGCCAGAATAAATTAGTCACTCGTTAACAAAGAAAACTGATGAATCCTCTTCCAGGATCCAAGATCCATTGGAAAAAAAAAAAAAAAAAAAGTGCAGGAGTGTGAAGTAAAGTCGTGCTTCATTATAACAGATGGTGGAACGGTCCTGCGCCATTTCTCAAGCGCCGTGTCTCTGCGTGTTTAAGTGGTCTAGTAGTCGAGCCTGTCGTAAAAGGATGAATAGGACGTATTCATCAGGAGGAAAAGTTGGCCGTAGAAACACATCGAGGCCTGAAAAGTGTCTCTGCTGATGAAATGCAGGGGTTGAACCTGGGCCACCAATTAGTTTCTTTTTAATTAAGAGCGAGAGGGGTAGAGGAGCGATGATGAATTCATCCCTCTTCTTTCTCTTATACACACAGTGAGAGAGAGAGAGAGAGAGAGAGAGAGAGAGAGAGAGGGACAGAAAGGAAGAAGTAGAGACGTTGATGATGTAGAGGCTCTATTCATTTATTTATACAGGATTAAGAAAGAGCTCCAGGGCATGTTAACTTTTAATCAGACTGCTGGCAGTACGAGTAGAAGATTCAGTTCAACACTTAGCGGATAAACGCAGCGGATTTAGAGAAGCTCAGGGTTCCTGAACGAGACTGACTGTTAGGATTAGTTATAATTTGCACGTCTTATCTTAATGACTCGGGATTGAATGTCGCTGGGCCGGTTGTTAAAAAGTGTGTATCAGGTGAGTGTGTGTCTTTTATTACACAGCCAGGTGTGAACACATGATACGTACATGCAACACATGATTGGCGTAGAAAGTTCTTCATATTTCCCCCCAAAAAAGCAAGGTTTATATTAACGCGCCTGTTCTGATGTGTTAGTGTTGCTATAGTAACAGCTCATTCAGAGCGGGTTGAAAACGTGTAATCGTTGATATGGTGAAGTTTTCTCTAACTTTTATGGAAGGAGTCTCCAGTGTCAGCGCTTTGTAGGAGTCAGAGGAAAAGCTCTGTTAAAAAGTTAAATTTGTGTATGTTCCAGCTGTCGGTCTCTCTCTCACCCAATTTCACGACCTTCTCCGCTTTGTTAGCCCCGTGCCATTTAATCCACTCATACAAACAGTAACCTAATGACACTTCAAAACCCTCTCCAGCACGACAGGGTGCCTTAAATAAACTCCCCCCACTTCATCCAGCTTCACTCCCGTCTTTTATTTAACAGCTTTTATTTTTCAACATTAATATCAAACACAGAACGCGGGGCTCAAGACGGCGTCCGCTCGAGAAGTGTCCCGTCGAGAAGCGTCCCGTCCCGTTGCAGCGCGACTCAGACGGCTCGTTCATTTTAACATTTCGATTTCGGTATATCGGTTCACGCATTCGTAACGCATTCATAAATCATTCTGAAAAGAAACAAGTTGTTGCACATATTAATAATGGATATTTTGGGAGTTGTACTGGTTTTAATGGAAACTGTAATGGTCCCTGTGAGTCTCTACTGGTAATTTGTCGCCTTCTGTTGGTGGCATGTTATATCTAGTGGATACCATTAAAGACCAATAATGGTAATGGTTTTAATGGTTAGCTGATGGTTTGTAATGGTATTTGTAGTGGAAACCATTAGAATTTCTATGAAGGTTTCTATCTCTGTTTTTGGGTTGTTGTTTTTTTTCAGCAGGGATATTAATCATAATAATATATTGATTTAAATGTTGTAAATAATGTTACTTAGCTAAAATAATAGTAAGTAAACAAACATTGTTTACTTATAGGAGCTTAGACGTTGACATGTTTGCCAATGTCTTTGCTTTGTTTTGAACTCGCTAGAGGTAAGATTCACCTTTAAAAAAAATATTCCAATTGAAATTAGGGGTTTAAAAAAAAAAAAATAACAACACTAAATACAAATCTCAAAAATTCTAATCACATGTAAAAGTAAATCAGGCTAAAGGTGAAGCGTTCAAGATGGAGTGAAGTGGAGTGAAGTGAAGTGGCTTTAAGCCAGTCCATACAGGTTTTTTTTTTGTTTTTTTTTTTGTGATTGTTACGGCCAAAAAAATTATTTTTCTGTGGCTTTTTCAAAATTTGCGATGCAACTTCGAGTTTTTTGTGCTTTTTTTTTGCAGAAAACTACTTGAATTGGAGAAATCGCAATCGCGTGAAATTGTTGTGCACGGTCTTTCACAGTGATGTTTGTTGGTAAATGAGAGCTTATAGCTGTATTCATGTTCGACACATGTGAATCGAAGCGCGCTTTGGCTGAATGCACATCGTGATGACGTCACTCCAAAATCTGAGGTAATTTTGAAAAATTGCGAGCGCCTCCGAATATTGCGGAGTTTAGATCGTAGAAATTAACGCAGAATCACAAAATCCTGGAGGGACTGTTAAGTGGAGTAAAAATATATATATATATATATATATATATATATATATATATATATATATATATATATATATATATATATACACACACACACACAGTGGGGGAAAAAAGTATTTGATCCCCTGCTGATTTTGTACGTTTGCCCACTGACAAAGAAATGATCAGTCTATAATTTTAATGGTAGGTGTATTTTAACAGTGAGAGACAGAACAACAACAAAAAAATCCAGAAAAACACATTTCAAAAAAGTTATAAATTGATTTGCATTTTAATGAGGGAAATAAGTATTTGACCCCTTCGACTTAGTACTTGGTGGCAAAACCCTTGTTGGCAATCACAGAGGTCAGACGTTTCTTGTAGTTGGCCACCAGGTTTGCACACATCTCAGGAGGGATTTTGTCCCACTCCTCTTTGCAGATCCTCTCCAAGTCATTAAGGTCATTTTCAATGCCCTGGCTGAGGGAAGGAGGTTCTCACCCAAGATTTGACGGTACATGGCCCCTTCCATCGTCCCTTTGATGTGGTGCAGCTGTTCTGTCCCCTTAGCAGAAAAACACCCCCAAATCATAATGTTCCCACCTCCATGTTTGACAGAGGGGATGGTGTTCTTGGGGTCATAGGCAGCATTCCTCCTCCTCCAAACACGGCGAGTTGAGTTGATGCCAAAGAGATCTGACCACACCTGACCACAACACTTTCACCCAGATCTCCTCTGAATCATTCAGGCAGACTTCAGATGGGCCTGTACATGTGCTTTCTTGAGCAGGGGGACCTTGCGGGCGCTGCAGGATTTCAGTCCTTCACGGCGTAGTGTGTTACCAATTGTTTTCTTGGTGACTATGGTCCCACCTACCTTGAGATCATTAACAAGATCCTCCTGTGTAGTTCTGGGCTGATTCCTCACCGTTCTCATGATCATTGAAACTCCACGAGGTGAGATCTTGCATGGAGCCCCAGACCGAGGGAGACTGACAGTTTCTTCCATTTGCGAATAATCGCACCAACTGTGTTGTCACCTTCTCAGCAAGCTGCTTGGCGATGGTCTTGTAGCCCATTACAGCCTTGTGTAGGTCTACAATCTTGCCCCTGACATCCTTGGACAGCTCTTTGGTCTTGGCCATGGTGGAGAGTTTGGAATCTGATTGATTGATTGCTTCTGTGGACAGGTGTCTTTTATACAGGTAACAAACTGAGATTAGGAGCACTCCCTTTAAGAGAGTGCTCCTAATCTCAGCTCATTACCTGTGTAAAAGACACCTGGGAACCAGAAATCTTGCTGATTGATAGGGGATCAAATACTTATTTCCCTCATTAAAATGCAAATCAATGTATAACTTTTTTGAAATGCGTTTTTCTGGATTTTTTTGTTGTTATTCTGTCTCTCACTGTTAAAATACACCTACCATTAAAATTATAGACTGATCATTTCTTTGTCAGTGGGCAAACCTACAAAATCAGCAGGGGATCAAATACTTTTTTCCCCCACTGTGTGTGTGTGTGTGTGTGTGTGTGTGTGTGTGTGTGTGTATATATATATATATATATATATATATATATATATATATATATATATATATATATATATATATACTCCTTATATCAGGCTGCATGTCAGGTTTAATTATATTATGACTACATCGGTCAAAACATGCAACTTTCAGAACATTAAGTTGTGACAGTTTGCCATTTTGTAGGTCACTGTTTCTAGTTATCTAGATGATATTTTTATTTCCTGGCCCGAGCCTAGTCGATTGTCAGTGCTGGAGACGTCAGAGCGCCATTTTACACTCGATGAGACATAATACGGCGAGGCACAAAGCAAACCCACATGCTGACCTGCTGAAGTGCAGGTGGGTAGGAGGGCCGTCTCCACGCTGTCACACACTGCTCCCACCCTCACTGAGTCTCAACGTGTGGTCCCTCTAATACACAGATCGCTTTCAAGGGTGGTATGTGTGTGTGTGTGTGTGTGTGTGTGTGTGTGTGTGTGTGTGTGTGTGTGTGTGTGTGTGTGTGTGTGTGTGTGTGTGTGTGTGTGTGTGCTTCATTCAGGTAAAGGAGTGCCCTCATGAGTGCTTCAGAACAAAGAAGTCCTCCTTGACCTGTAATCAGATCCTTGGGAATATATAAGCTCACCCATACACACATCTCACACACATATGTGAGAAATAAAACACTCTGTGTCATGCTGTTATAGGAAAATAATCAAGAACGAGGTAGCACGATGACACCGAGTTACTGTTAACACTACTGTTTATTATTTTCCTACAGCACCACATCCTGGATTGCTTACACTACAGCAGTTATCCATTAAAGAATAACACAGCGTAATTGTTATCCATTTACAGTTACATTTAATGCCGTAGGACGTCTGCAGAGTTCCTGTTCTTTCTCTCTTGAACTCTCTTGAAAGTAATAAGACGCAGCTTGTCATGTTACCGAGAAACCACTAAGCGTAAACTCCTCTGTTGTGAAAAGTTACAACTTTACCATCTGACTGCAACAAAGCGCTGACACTGGAGACTCCTTCCCTGAATGTTAAATAAACACGATTACACACGTTTTTTAATCTCTTTTGTCATTATCAGAGCATCCGCTGTACAAGTCCCCGTGAACGAGCTGTTACTCGTTCGTTATAGAAACGGTAACGTATTAGAAAATGAATCAACAATCCAGAATTCGACAGCACATTCGATACTAACTGATCGTATCACATACACAGGTGGTGTACAAAAGGTGGAATTTGATGGTGTGAATCTTGAAGAATTAAGAAATCCCTTTTCTCGATTTCCCGCACAGATCCGAGGCGGGAAGCTGATGATCACCAACACGAGGAAGAGTGACGCCGGGAAGTACGTGTGTGTGGGAACAAACATGATGGGGGAACGGGAGAGCGAGATCGCCGAGCTCACCGTGCTTGGTATGTATTTAAAAAATTATTATTATTTTTTAAAGATAATTCTGTAATTATACACTGCAACAAAAAAATTTTTAAAAAGTGAAAATATCTTGAATACAGTCAAGTTTATCTAGTATTTCTTATTATAAGGTTACAGTAAAACAAATATAAGATCATTAAACCTATTTCTGGACATTATTACTCATCTCAAGCTTGTAGTTTTCTTATTCTTTTGGCAGGAAATTTTGCTTCTTTCTAGAAATAAATGCTTAAAGTGAGCATTGAAATGGCTCGAAATAGGTTTAATAACACCGCCCTGCATCAGATTTGCTGAATAGGATCTGATAGTTGTTTCTTACTAATACTTAGATGCTGAGGTTAGTTTTGCTCTAGAACATCACAACTTTTCACAAAGCCTGATGTCCAGTGCAGAGCTTTTTTGCCTAAGATGGACCATAAACGTTAGAGCTATTGCCAGATACACTGCCACCAACACAGAAAACACTATGTTTATGTACAATAGGTGAGCAATATTTATCACTTTTCCTCTGATTAGCCCTTATATGAATGCTAGGCACACTTACATGCACACAAAACTCCTGATTTCAGGGATTTATAATGACCAGTGAAAGACGGAAACGCGAGCATAGCCCAGATGATTTCTGCCACATCTGTGGGTGTTTTGCCATTCCAGAAAATCCCTCAAAAGGAAGTTGACTCCTTAAGCACTCTGCATATTATTATAATGTTCGTCTTTTGAAATAGCTTTATTTAGAGATTTTCACAAACATTTCACAGTCTATTTGTCTGTTGTTCATGTTGTAAACAAGTGTTATTTTTTGTGTGCCTATTATTGTAATTAATAAATAATAATAGTGAAATTTGACAGCTTCTGCCAATTTAAATAAAACCCAGAAAGCAATATAAATTTAGCAAAATTATTAAAAACTTCATTCTTATTTTGTGGGAAAACAGTACATGATAGGGAATTTTCAGTGGCATATTTGAACTCCGCATGACCAAAATAGGTAAAAACAAGTGTGATTCGCAAAACAGCATAAACTTTTTTTCTACATGCAGGGCGGTGTAATCTTATGTGATCTTATAATAGATACACTTGTATATATTCAACGTTTTCCCCATTTCGAAGACGTCGTTTTTCGCAGTGTAGTTCGGAAAAGCGTCCCGGAGATGAAATGCTTAATGATAATAAATGTCGGATGAAACAGATACATTTCGGAAGCGTTATATTATATAACGTATTATTCTTCTGTTCAGATACAGTTCGTGTCCGATGATGTTTTAAAAGTAAAAGCAGCAGGTTTCTCTCCGTCTCTGATCTTCTGCGCTCCTCCCGTTCTGGACGATTGAAACTGAAATTGTGGGAAACACAATGAAGGACAAGAGTCATGCTGCAAAACTTTGAGCTGATTTTAGCAACGTGACAGGCAGTGTGAGATCCCGCTGAACTCTGCTTTAATCAGTATTTAAACATGCCGAGGAGCACTCTCTCTCTCCCACACACACACACACACACACACACCAGAGAGTGTATCATCTATCTGCAGGGGAGTGTATGAAATAGTCCAGATGTTGCGAGTTTCCTGATGATGAACGAAGGATATCTCCAAATCTCTTAAAGACGCAGACTGATGCTCCTAATCTTAAACGATTGTTTCGTCTTATTTATTAAACGTTATACTTTTTATATACGTTTGTAGTCTTTTTTTTTTTTTTAACGGAGTGGAACATCTGTGAAACAAGTTAGTTCCTGTTCTCACTTACGTTATAGCAGATATAAACAGCCGTTCCCTCTTTTTTTTTTTTTTTTTTTTTACCTTTAAAAAAAATGTACACTTAAAGCTAAACGTAAAGTTGCAGCTTTACCTCTGACACTGGAGACTCCTTCCATAAATGTTGCATAAACATCTCCGTACATAAACATAAACTGCACCGATGGATACACTTTTTTTTCTTTTAAATCCGTTTATACAAGTCACCATGATTGAGCTGTTACTATAGAAACCATAGCGTATTAGAACGAGCGCATTAATACGCTCGCCGTCCACTTTATTAGGAACACGCATCATTCTGTGTGAACTTTAGAGACTGTTGTGTGTGAAAATCCCCGGAGACAAACAAGCCACGGTTAAAGTCACAGAGATCACATGAGATGATTTTTTCACATTTCTGATGTTTGATGTGAACATTACCTGACGCTCTTGACCTGTATCTGCATGATTTTATGCCTCGTGCCGCTGTAGCATGATTGGCTGATTAGATAACTGCATGAAGGAGCAGGTGTACAGGTGTGGCCGTTAAAAATGCGCGAGAAAGAGAACGTGATCCTGCAGTACGCCGCGGTACAAGACCGTTAGGTGGCAGCCATGTCACGTTCTCTGAGCAAACGCTGATTTCTAAAGGTGTAGTGAACATGACATTACATGACATTGAACAGTTAAGCGAATTACCATTACTCATCTTGAACAGTTCATCGAACAGTAACGCGTGGAAAAGCGCGGCCACGTCTGTACAGGTGTTCCTATTAAAGTGGACGGTGAGTGTACATACAGTAAACCTGCGATTTGCGGCTTTACTGCTGTGAGAGAGCTTGTAGAAAATGAATCAACACCTTCTGACCAATCAGAATGCAGAACTCAACAGTTCAGTGGTGTGTTAAAATAGAGCTATGAAGGTTGGACGAGAGAGAAGTCCAAATTGAGAGCGCTGTTATAAATGTAGAAGAAGAAAAAATGTTGTAAAAGTAAAAAAAAATAATAATAAAAATAAAAAAAACCCACAGCGTTTGGTTTGGAAAGTTGTAACATGTCTTCGCCGAGAAAGATGAAGAACAGAATTTACGTCATGTGGAATCGACAAAGCTGTTCAGGTCTAAGCGGGTCTCATTCATACAGACGTGTGTGTGTGTGTGTGTGTGTGTGTGTGTGTGGACACAGAGAGACCCAGTTTCCTGCGCAGGCCGAGCAGTCAGTCAGTTCTGGTGGAGCAGAGTGTGGAGTTCAGGTGCGAGGCGCAGGGAGACCCCGTCCCCACCGTCCGCTGGAGGAAAGAGGACGGAGAACTTCCCAAAGGAAGGTATGATTTTGTGTGTGTTTGTGTGTGTGTGTGTTTTTTTTTACTACTTGAGTATTTTTTATTACATACAAGTAGTTATTACATTCGGTGTAATGGAGGCATTCGAGCACATTGCCAAATACTTTTTTTTATTTTTTATCATTATTTACTTAATTTTTTTATTAATTAAATACCAGGTCAATAGTGTTAACTAGCTACCTAACTAGTCATCATCAACACTACACTAGGTCATCATCAACATGGCTAATGTTTAGCATATTGTATCTATGTATACACCATCAGTTCGTCTCGTCCTTTCACATTTTCTAATTCACTTCATTGTCAAGTTGTACGGGATTATTATTATTATTATTTTATTTTATTTTATTTTTTTGGTGATTGATGGAGTTTTAAGATGTTTGGTGTTTGATGGAGAATGTTGGTGTATTTGAATGAAAATACAGTATATTAGTGTTTTATGGAGGATGTCTGTATTTTATAAAAAAAATATTTTTATATGATGTTGGTGTATTAAGGTGTCGTGGTTTGATGGAGAGTGTTGGAGTTTTATGGTGACGTTTTATGCTGTTGGTGTTTGATGGGAAATGTAGTTTTAAGGTGTTCGTTGGCATTTGATGGTGTGTGTTGGTGTTTCGTTGAGCATGATGGTTGGTGCTTGATGGAGAATGTTGATGTCGCATGTAGTCTTCAGGTGTTTTATTTTGTTTTGTTTTTATAAACACAGTATTGGTATTTTATTGAGAATGTTGGTGTTTTATGTAACATGTTGGTGTTTGATGGAGACGATGTGTTTTTTGACACAATGTTGGTGATTTATTGAAAATATTGGTGCTAGTGTTGGATAAAAAAAGCATGTTGCTTTTGATACAATGTAGGTCTTTGATAGAGTTTTAAGGTGTTTGGTCGTGTTTCATTGAGAATGTTAGTGTTTGGGTTTTAAGGTCTTTGTTGGTGTTTAATTGAAGATGTTAGTGTTGTTGATGCTGTGGTGAGAATTGAGAGTGTTAGTGTTTGGGTTTTAAGGTGTTTGTTAGTGTTTCATTGAGAATGTTAGTGTTTGGGTTTTAAGGTGTTTGTTGGTTTTATTGAGAATGTTAGTGTTTGGGTTTTAAGGTGTTTGGTCGTGTTTCATTGAGAATGTTAGTGTTTGGGTTTTAAGGTGTTTGGTCGTGTTTCAGTGAGAATGTTAGTGTTTGGGTTTTAAGGTGTTTGTTGGTGTTTAATTGATGATATTAGTGGTGTTGCTGTGTTGAGAATTGAGTGTTAGTGTTTGGGCTTTAAGGTCTTTGTTGGTGTTTCATTGAGAATGTGATTGCTGAGGCTGTATTTGTGATGAAAAGCATTGTTTTTTTTTGGTGTTTGATGGCAATTAAGATGTTTATTGGTGTTTCATTGAGAACATTGGTGTGTGTGTGTGTGTGTGTGTGTGTGTGTGTGTGTGTGTGTGTGTGTTTCAGGTTCGAGATCCGTGATGACCACACCCTGAAGCTGAAGAGGCTGAGCTCGGCCGACGCCGGCTCCTACACCTGCCTGGCTGAGAACATGATGGGGAAGGCAGAAGCCACAGCCACCCTCACCGTCCACGGTGAGAATCCACCATCTTTAATAGTTAATTTACTTTTAAATGACTGCACTAAAGTAAATGCAGTCGGCGCCATAATTATTGGCCCCTTCCTTAAAAATGATATTCAGTCACGCCTATTGGGTTTTATCTCATCCTCCTAAAGGCTGTCGACAATTCTCGAGTCGGCTTATGAACGGATAATCACATTATCAAGAGAGGTTTGAAGTGTGTCATTACTGTAAAGTCTGATTCTCTAATGAGGATAAACAATAAGATGTTTTGTGAGTCTTGTTTCTCCCACATGACCTCATGGCTTTGGTTTTATCTCCGCTCCGGCTCCTCTGAGGAAGAGATAATAGGATAAGTTCAGTGTGCATGCTCTGATTGGAACAGGAAACGGAGTGTAAGCGTCCATCGGGAGGTTTGGCTAAGAGCACTAAAGCCCTGAGGGGTTCACTTCCTGTAAATTTCTGATGCCATCAGCCTGGGAACAGAAGTTGAGGAACTGAGAAATAGAACAGCGAGAGGAATCGTCTTTTGTGACTAATAAATGACGATGAAAAAAAAATATCGCGTCTCAGTGCTAGCGTTAGAACAATAAAAAGCCTCGTACTTATGCGCTGGCTACATGATATAATATAATATACAAATGCCTTGAAGAACCACTCTTGACACAGAGAACTTCTCCTGATGGTTTCGCAACTGCTAAAACAGGCTTCGGGATCGATGTGTAAATCACCACTATTGCACTCACGTGCCACAGTAAACATTCGGCTCAGTGAAGTGTGAGTATTTCACGCTCACGTCAGTCGAGACGTCGTGGAACAACGACGGCATTGTGTTTTTACTCCCTCGAGCAATTTCTCTTTCCCTCTCCAGCTCCGGTTACGAGGCTTTCCTACACGACACAATCAGTGGATTATTGTTTCACGTGTCTGAAAACGATGGGTATGAATTTAGAAAAGACGTCAACTCGGATACGTCGTCGGCTAAATACGCCTGAGGCGGAGATCCTGTTCAAGAAACGATGCGTGTCGTGGATTATTTTGGGTTTGGGATTATTAAATGCTCAGCTGGATATAGCAGATCTGCTATACACGCACGTGGACGAATGGCTCGGAATGAAAAATTAGCCGTGAAAAGATAATGCAGGGTTACGAACGAGGCCTTCCTCTTCTGGTAATTTAGTCGTTAGAGCTGATGTATTTGCGGAAAGCTCGAGTCCCGTGAGCGGCCGTGTTAATGGGGCTTGTACAGGAAGGGGAGAGGGGAACATTTTGGAGAGGCCTCACCAAGAAAGCACTGGAGAATGGCGCTGATTTACGTCTCCATTCACAGATTTATCAAGTGTAGCGTCCTTACAAACGGACGATGCTGATAAATCCAGTGCGAGAACGCTAGGAGATTAGATAAGAGATTAGAAAACGATTAAGTTGCTTGCAAGATTTAAATGATTACATCACTGAACGTTGGATGAACACCAGACGTACTGGTGGAAAAAGGTGTGAAATGAAAATAAGACTCATAGGTCATTATACCACAGCGATCTTGATAACAGAATTCTCATATCTGATTGGTCAGAAGAGTCTTGATTCATTTCCTAAAAGGATTTTTATAAAACAGCAGACAAAGTATCATCACTGATGAGACTTTCTGTAATTTTATTTAATTAACATTTATGGAAGGAGTCTCCAGTGTCGGCGCTTTGTAACATTCAGAGGTAAAGCTACAAGTTTAAGTTTTACAACATCTTAATAACGTTATTATCTTATATAGAAATGTTCCACAACATTAAATGTGACTATGAACTGATAAAAAAAAATGACATACTGTATCATTGTTTAATTATTTAAAAAAAAAAAAAAAAAAAAAAAAATCGCTGTGGTATAAGAGGAATAAAACACGTGCTGTTATAGGAAACGTAATCAACTTCGGGGTGGTAACATTAACTCCATTTCTTCACACCACAGCGTCGTTGATTATTTGTCTTTAACAGCACACCACCCAAGTGTTTTATTCCTTACTCATTGTATATTGTATATATTTTTTATGTCTTGTGTATGTCCTTATGGTTGTTGTTTCCTTTCAATGAAATCATTTCATTTTGCCTCATGACAATTATGATTTATTTACTCATCTATCACGTGTGTTCTGTTTTTCTTTTTTTTTTTCTTCTTCTTCTTTCTTATCTTTTTTCCTCTTTCAGTTATGTCTGGTAAGTCGCAATGCCATCATCCGTCACCCTATATCACTGCCCTGACAGCAACAGGAAGTTGTCAGAAGCACCATCCATCCACCTTCCATCCTCCCACCAATCAGCACGCTTGTCTCGGTTGTCATCGGCAACAGTGACAGCACTCATACGCTTGGGTAAAAAAAACCCAAAAAAACACCCCAAACGCTAGTTCCAAGCGTTCAAGGTAATGTTTTCAAAGACAGTTGCCTCGTTTTGTTGCACAGAAACTCCACGTCTTTCTAAATTCTCATCTTTGGTCCTTCAGAGCTCTGGAGTAGGGGGATTGACAGGCCTGAGATTGCTTTAGGGTTCAATTGTGGCTTTTGGCTGTAAAGAGAAACCCGTTGCGGTCGATATTTGAGGTGGGGGATGTAGATGCTGTCACGTTTTCTATTATTAGCATCGGGGGGTGGGGGGAGCAGAGAGGCTCGTGAATGCTTATCAGAGTTCGTGGAGCACTGTGAGCACTGAGACGGAGTTTGTCATTAAGATGCATGAAAAGTCGGCGTCTCAAGCCCACCTGCCACCTTCACATCGGGACAGATGGCCCAAACTTATCCCCTGTTCCAATGGAAATGATATCGCTCCGTGCCCTTGCCTATGCAAATGAAGCAACTGGGAGTGCCACGGCAGCTTTCGTTTCATTTACATTTGTTTTACACCCCCACCACATCCTCTTAATAAAAAATAATAATAAAGATAGACAAATAAATTTCTCTTTAATCAGCCTCTACAGCGAAAAGCCTAAACTCCTGAGCATGTAAAGCGTGTGTTACAGTGTAAAGGTGTAGGTTTTTGGCAGACAACTAATCATTCGGCTTTTAATATGGCATGGTAACCATAGTAACAGCAGTGCTAAGCAAAGCTTCACACGAAAACAGAACCTATTCTGACCACGAATGTTTGACCACTTTTGTCATGCACAATTTCAATTTCAGCAAAAAGTTTATAAGATCAGTAGTTAATTAGCGCACTCATCATTGCTAACTGTGCTAGCAAAAGGGAGTCACGTGCTAGCTGGCTAGCTACTTTATGGTGATTTAATAGAGATTTAATCTGAGAACGATTAAGAAGGCTTTGTGTAAATTATCCGAAGTGCACTGTACCACAGCTCTGTTGGAATCATGAATCTGATTGGTCAGAATGTGTTGATTAATTTTCTTTAGCAGCAGCTCTGACAGTAGTTACAGCTACAAATCACAGTTAATGAATAATAACAATTAATAAACATTGTAATCATTGGCAAATTGCTGAGGTATAAGAGGAATAAAACACTCCGGGACGTGCTGTTGAAGGAAAATAATCAACTTCACGGTGGTGACATTAACTCCGCTTCATCGTTGATTGTTTTCCTATAACAGCATGGCCTGAAGTGTTTCATTGTCACTCTAGTCATGTTATGAAGGCCTTAATGGTGTGTTGTCACACTTCCTGTATCAGTGATTAACATATACTCTCTCTCACACACGTCAGTGCCTCCCGTGTTTGCGGTGCGGCCGAGGAACCAGGTGGTGGGGTTGGGACGCACCGTGACTTTTCAGTGCGAGGCAACGGGAAGCCCACAGCCGGCCATCTTCTGGCAAAGAGAGGGGAGTCAGGTGAGAGAGAAAGCCCAGCAGATCCACTACACATTAAAGGAGCTGTTTGTGAAGGCACCTGTGGGTTACCTTTAAAGGAAAAGGGGTGGAGCTAAGCTATATCTTTTTTATGGGAAAAGTGTTTCATTGTTATTATTAGAAAACATCCAATCACTGTGAGAAATCATTATTACAAGAAACAGTGTGGATATTATGAGAAAAGCATCTTGTTTTTACAAGAAGAATGTCTCATTATTAGTAGAAAAGTATCTTGATTGTACAAGAAGAACATATATATGAGCTATATCTCAATTTTACAAGAAGAATGTCTCATTAGGAGAAATATCGTTTTTACAAGAAGAACGTCTCATTATTAGGAGATATATTTCATTTACAAGAACGTCTCAATTTTAGTAGAAAAGTATCTCGTTTTACAAGAACATCTCATTATTAGCAGAAAAGTATCTCGTTTTTACAAGAAGAACGTCTCATTATTAGGAGAAAAGTATTAAGAAAAGCATTTAATTTTTGCAGGCATCTTGTTATTATCATAAGAGTATATTGTTAGAGAAGTATCTCGTTATTAGAAGGTATCTCATTATTACATGAAAGGTGTCTCATTATTACAAGCAAAGCAACTCGTTATTATGAGAAAAACATCTTGTTATTAGAAACCGTCTCATTATTGCAAGAATAACATCTAATGTTCAAGAGAAAAGCATCTCGTTATTACGAGAAAAAACTATTAGAATATTCATTAGCATCTCATTAGTATGTGTAATATTTATTATAGTTATTAAAAAGTGTCTTGCTACAAGAAAAGTGTCTCGTTTTTATGAGAAAAGTATCTCATTATTATTAGAAAGTCAGTTTATTGTTATTAAAAATTGTTTCGAGAAAGGTATCTCGTTGGTATGAGGAAAACATCTTGTTATTATGAGAAAAGCATCTTCTAAATCTGAGAAAAGCGTCTTGATATTACGTGAAAAGTATCTCGCTATTACAAGCAAAGCAACTTGTTATTGTGAGAAAAACATCTTGGTATTGTAAACCGTCTCATTATTACGAGATAAACATATTGTTATTATTAGAATATTAAGCATCTCATTATTATGTAAAATATTTATTATAGTTATTAAAAAGTTATCGAGAAGAGCATCTTGTTACAAGAAAAGCATCTCGTGGTCAGGAGAAAAGCATCTTATTGTTATGAGAAAACGTTTTATTATTACGAGAGAAGTGTCTCGTTATGAGAAAAGCATCTCGTTATTACGAGAAAAACAATTTATTGTTATTAGAAAATGTTTTATTATTACGGGAAAAGCATCTTCTTATTGTGAGAAAAACATCTCGTTATCCCAAGAAAAGTTTCTTCTTGTTATAAGTTAAACATCTCGCTGTTGTTACAAAGCATCTCATTTATTTCAAGATTTTTTGGGGGGTTTTTTTTTTTTTTTTTTTTGCTTGATTTTGCTTGATTTTACATTAGCGCACTTCCATACGAACATAACGCAGTTTTCAAGCGTAACCGTCAAACTGAAACGGCAGATTCCACATACGACAAAATGTCATCACACAGGTAAGAAATGTATTTATACACAATAACGAGACGCTTTCTCGACATTACAAGACATTTTGCACTGTAAGAACGCTATGCTTTATTTTCTCATAATAAGTAGAAGTTGTTTTTTTTTTTTTTTTTCCTGTAATAACAAGATGGGGATTTCTTTTTTTTTCTTGTGTAGTTTCCATATAGCATAGCCTTTAGCATTCTGTATTTACACCCACAATTAATAATTACGCTTGCCAAAATATCCCATCTTTTTTTTTTTTTTTTTTTTTTTTTTGCATTATTAATAAGCTGTGGTCGCCAGACAGATCTGCTTTCATTCCAAACATCTTTATTTCCCGATGATTTATCACGGTTTGGTAATACGTTTGTCGCACGGCCCCTCCCCCACGCTGTGAGACAGATTTATGAACTCGGCACTGTTACAGCTCCAGCTGTGCTTATTAAACACACCTCTAGTTGCGGGAGAACCACACACACCCACACACACACACACACACACACACACACACACACACACACACACACACACACACACACACACACACACCTGCTTCACACAGCTATCGGTGTCCTGTGTTTTTTTGCTTTTTGATTTTTTTTTTATTAGTAATACTCTGCTACAGTTCTCTCCTCAACTTCGTTCTCCGCTGCAGAACCTGCTGTTCTCCTCTCAGCCTCCTCAGTCCTCCAGCCGCTTCTCCGTCTCTCAGACCGGTGATCTGACCATCACGGGAGTGGAGCGCGGAGATGGCGGCTACTACAGCTGCCAGGCGCTCAACATCGCAGGAAGCGTGATCACTAAAGCTCTGCTGGAGGTCACCGATAGTAAGAAACACACACACACACACACACAAACACACACACACACACACACACACACACACACACACACACACACACACACACACACATTAAAAACAGTGTATTGGGGTTGCTGAGTGACGCAAGAGGAAAGCGTTCGCTCTGTCGTTGAAAGTGGAGAAGAAATCTACAACAATGTATTAGTTGTATGGATAAATGCCGAGAAGTGTACTGTATATACAAACGCTCTCCCTCCAGAATGTGTCATTTTGGCGGCAAGAAAACTGATTTGTTGTCAAAAGTGGAACGCTAGTTGCACCACTAACTGATAAATGTTACTATGGCAACCTACTGGCGACTTCATAGTATAGCGACTGTACATCACTGTACTGTATGTGAAAACATAGCTAATAAGTTACTTACATAAAATGAAAGTGTTTATTCTTTTCACACCACAAGGGGGCGCCTGCGACCGGATACGCCAAATGATGATAATATCTAATTAAAAAAAAAAAAAAAAAACGTGACTAGTTTTCCGCTTATACCAAGATCGCCACCTAGTGGATGGATGACCTGAGCAGCTTTGCGACGTTTCTGTCATTCAGTTAGTGAGAAAAAGAAAACTTTTCCTGAGCCAGGCAGCCATAAAAACTTGTCTTCTCTCCCCACAACTTTCTCTGATAGTAATTTAAAAAAAACTTTCTGGACGTTTTGCACTTTTTTTTTTGGTTTATCCTGCAGTAAGATGAGAGACATAACCGCTAATACGGCTAGCAATACCAAAATAATCTGAAACAATCATTTTTTTGTTAACTTATGTTCCCTCACGTTTATGCAGTGGATAAAGGTTCATTTAGTCAATAGTCGTAATTAGTTGGTGTTCAAGCTCGTGTTTTAATCTCAGCACATGCGTTAGCGCACGTGTTGGAGCGTGCACTTGTCTGTGCGTGTACGTGAGAGAACATTCTCCGCCACATTGTTTATATGTTTTACAAAGAGCTCGGCACTTGGAATTTCAGCGCTATTAATCGCCTTTCTTTCGCTCGCCGTCGCTTGGCTACTGCTGCTGAGTGATTCGAAAATTGCTTCCAGTTGAAAAAATTAGCTTCTATCACTCGTTCACACGCTCTCTCTCTCTCTCTCTCTCTCTCTCTCTCTCTCTCTTTTCATTTATATTCAATTCCAAGCTCATGAATGTGTTGATTTTTTCTCTCTCTCTGTCTGATATAGTTATTTCAGACCGGCCTCCGCCTGTCATCCGTCAGGGACCCACCAATCAGACGGTGCCGGTCGACGGTACGGTGGTTTTGGGATGCAAGGTGACGGGAACGCCCCCACCCACTATCCTGTGGAAGAAAGATGGAGTTCTGGTGTCCACTCATGACTCCCGGTTCAAGCTGCTGGACTCGGGCGCTCTGCAGATCCGCTACACCAAGGTATGATACCGAGAACATCACTGACATGAGCGCATCCACGATAATCACCTGGGACGGAATGTTATTATTGTCCGATATGAAATACATCTCCTTCGTGTTGTCGGGTTTGTGTGAGGCTTTAACTCAGACCACAGGTTTTCAACACCGTCTTCAAATCCGGAGACTCGCTGAGTCGCAAAACGTTTCTTTCACCGTTTGTGTGTTGATTAAGAAGTAGGTTGGGCTCATGGTTTTGTGGCTGGTTGGTGCAGTGAGGAGGGTCACCAACGACGCGCGTCTGCATTTCCACTGGGCCAAGGTCAAAGGTCATTTTTAGTACAGCTTATCAGAACATGTCAGTCAGAACAGAGGAGAGAGAGAGAGAGAGAGAGAGAGAGAGAGACAGAGAGATAGAAAGGGAGAGGAAGAGAGCTAAAGAGAGAGGTATAGAGACAGACATAAAGAGAACCGGATAGATAGAGAGAGAGATGGAGACAGAAAGACAGACAGAGAGATAGAAAGAGAGAGGGAGAGAGAGACAGAAAGCTAAAGAAAGAGAGAGAGAGAGAGAAACAGAGTGGGAAAGAGCAACAGAGCTAAAGAGGGAGAGGGAGAGAGACAGACATAAAGAGAGACAAAGAGAACTAGAGAGACAGAGAGAGAGGGAGAAAGAAAGACAGAGAGATAGAAAGAGAGGGATGGAGACAGAAAGACAGAGAGATAGAAAGAGAGAGAGAGACAGAAATACAGAGAGATAGAAAGAGAGAGGGAGACAGAAAGACAGAGAGAGAGAGACAGAAAGACAGAGAGATAGAAAGAGAGAGGGAGACAGAAAGACAGAGAGATAGAAAGAGAGAGGGAGACAGAAAGACAGACAGAGATAGAAAGAGAGAGGGAGACAGAAAGACAGAGAGATAGAGAGAGAGGGAGACAGAAAGACAGAGAGATAGAGAGAGAGAGGGAGAGACGCACACAGACGTAGAGAGAGATATAGAGAGGGGTTGGGGGGGGGGAGTCTGTTGTTTACTCAGAATCTTGAAATTAATTGTTTCCTTTCTGTGAAACATTAAAAATGATGTCTGACTGTGATATAAATGAGAAAACAGCTGCTGATAAAAACTCTACAGAAGATTGCAGGAGTTTTCAGTAGAATTAGTGGTGAAAAAAAAAAAGTTTTGGAAAAGTCTGAATGCGAGAATCTCAGGAGCATGAAGAGGAACATGATTCACCGGGACTTTACGCCTGCTCTAATTTTTCATTTCATACATATTTATTACATATAAAATAAAAATTGAACTGGAAGTAGAGGCCCCTTTTCCCCCCTTATTTTTATACCCATGTCTGCTGTCTCCCTCTTTCTCTGTGTAACTGCCATCACATTTAAACAGAACATGAACAACATCCCCAATTAGCGAGAATCGTCTGTCAGTTCCTGTCTTTTGCCTTCATGTTTGTGTGTGTGTGTGTGTGTGTGTGTGTGTGTGTGTGTGTGTGTGTGTGTGCGTGCTGAGCCATGGAGAGAGAGTTTTTGTCGATAGAATAGGAATTAATTGTGCTATCACTGAATTGTAGAGGAAAAAAATGCCCCATTTGGATGGTGATGGTGTAACAGTCGTGACATTGAGGTCATTTCTTTTTTTTTTCTCCTTGATTTAAGATTTTGTGCTCGCTTATTATTATTGATGTTATATATTTTTACCGACATAGAAGTGAGTCAAAATAACCTCCACTTCGGTCTTTCAGCCTTTTACCCTGACTGTTCATTTTGTGCTCCCAGCTCTCAGTGCACTTGACCTTTTATGGAGTTTTGTGGGCGTCATTATATGCAAATGAACTGTGTCGGGAAAGCACTTTGCACTCTTGATCAACATACACACGCGAGTACAATGAAAATCAGCCTTTTCCGAAACCTTTGTTCTCGGTTTGCCTTACGCAAACATTTACACACAGCTTTACTAAAAGATAAATGAGGCCCAATGTCTTTTTTTTTTTTTTTTTTTTTTTTAAACTTTTTTTTCTTCTTCCTCTAATCTTGAGGAAATTCCCGTCTGGAGTCTTCAATAAGCTCGAGGGTGGGCTGATAATTTTACCGTCACTCAGATAGACACCTTTAAAAAAGCACCATTTTAAAAGCACATGTTGCCTCTTGCTGTATAGATAAATATTTTGTTCACTCTTTCGCTCTTTTTGTCTGTTTGTTGGATTTAGCTTGGAGACACGGGTGTGTATACATGTGTAGCTTCCAGTCCCAGCGGAGAAGCATCATGGAAGGCCTACCTGGAAGTTCAAGGTTGTGAAGCACACACACACACACACACACACACACACACACACACACACACACACACACACACACACACACACACTTATTATGGATTTAGGATCACACTGATTTAGGATCAGTGGATGGCAAGAGAGTGAAGGGAAATGAAAGATGAATGACTCAGTAATTGCTTGTCTCCTTCCTTCATATGAGACTGACATTATAATAACTCGAGGTGACAGTAAGAGAGAGAGAGAGAGAGAGAGAGAGAGAGAGAGAGAGAGAGAGAGAATCATTTCCATCTTTTTTTTTCCTCCCTCCTGTTTCAGAGTTTGGTATTGGAGTTCAGCCTGGACGACCCACCGACCCCAACCTGATCCCCAGCGCTCCCTCCAAACCCGAGGTCACCGATGTCACTCGCACCACCGTATCTCTGTCCTGGAAGCCTGACCTCCACTCCGGAGCCACACCCACCTCGTACATCATCGAGGCCTTCAGGTAGCAGGGACCTCAGCTCTAAAAAGCTGATTCAGTTAAAAGGGAAAGGGTATGATAATGCTAAAAACGAATTAGGTGAACTTTAACCTGTAAATTCGTGAGACGTGGAAGCAGGACGCGGTAGATACAAGCAGAACAACTGCAGCGTTTCCTTTGCAAAAAGAAGAAGAAAAAATAACAGACAGCCTGCTGATTAAATAGTAATCACTCTTAACACTTATCTTGCTATTCTGTTAATGTCACTTTAATCATAAATTACAGTAGCTAGCAAGCTAACATTACAAAACCACAAAAACACCATGGCAACCCATAATCATTAGACTTGTGTTCCACCTCGCCAAAGAAATAAACGACGAAACAGAGCAACTGGTCGTTGTAACAAACATGAAATGTCAATTTACAGTATAAGCACTAGCAGTGGTGATGATCGGGGTCCAAGCACTTATTTACAAAGGAATCCCATGCTGAATTGTCTTTGGAATGTATTTTGGAATAAATATTCCAGATTATGGGGGCACATTTGCCTCGCACCTCTGGGGTTGGGGGTTCGAATCCCACCTCCTCCCTGTGTGCGTGGAGCTTGCATGTTCTCCCCGTGCTCCGGGGGTTTCCTCCGGGTACTCCGGTTTCCTCCAGCAGTCCAAAGACATTCGCTGTAGGCTGATTGGCATTTCCAAATTGTCCATAGTGTGTCGAATTGTGTGTGAATGTGTGTGAGATTGTGCCCTGTGATGGGTTGGCACCCAGCGTGTCCCCCAGCTTGTGCCCCGAGTTCTGCGGGATAGGTTCCTGGCTCCCCGCGACCCTGTGTGGGATAAGCGGTATGGAAAATGGATGGAGGGATGGATTTCAGATTTGCTGTGTAGTTTAAGACAATAAATTATTGGGAAAAAATTTGCAACTGTAACATGGTTTCATGGTTGGGAGATTCTGTAGTGTAGAGGACTGGCCTGTAGCGCTATCAGCAGGCTGGTGAATGTGGTTTTTCTTGCTGGGGTAGCAGTCAGGATACCGCAACTTCCTGCCAGTTCTTGTGCGTAAAATATTAGCCTTAAAAAATAGCGTTTTGAACCCCCAGTGTTGGTTGGGTTTGCTGTTTGGTAATTGTGTTAAGTGTCCAGTGTTGTGTTTCCTGCAGTCATGCATCAGGCAGTAGCTGGCACACCCTAGCAGAGCATGTGAGGACTGAGAGGTATGTGTTGAAGGGCCTGAAGCCCAACGCTGTCTACCTGTTCCTGGTCCGAGCGGCTAACGCATACGGCCTGAGTGACCCGAGTCCCATCAGCGACGCCATAAAAACCCAGGGTGAGCTGTATGCTGTATATCATGCTGATATACTGTATTCATCAATAGAAATCAGTCTTTAAGTGGTTATGAGTAGACAAATTCTTTGTGCGTGTGTGTGCAGAAATTCCTCCAACCAGTCAGGGAGTGGAGCACGGGCAGATCCAGAGGGAGCTCGGGGACGTTGTTATCCACCTCCACAATCCAACCATCCTTTCCTCCTCCTCCATCCGTGTGCAGTGGACAGTAAGTACCTCTTCTTCGTTTTTGCTACACTGATCATCTCTGATCTCTTCTTCTCTGGAAGAAGTTCACACCACCCTCATCACTCAAAACGCTTTACGCTGAATGCTTGGTCGAAGGCGTATCTATCTTTAGTTTAGTGCCGGTTTCACTGATCGCGCCAGACTAATGAGACATCCACACCGGCTAGCTACAGACCGAATATAAAACAACCCACTCGATCAGAGACATCCTGCTAGAAATAAAATTCTGGATGGAAGTGGTTTGTGTAAAATAAAATGCGTCTGTGTCTATCAGTAGATCACTGTGCGAAGTGTCGGAGTGAAACGAAAACATTTCTGCCACCTGTATTGCGAGCTCAACAGCCTGATGTACCGAAACAGAACAGCGAAAACAACGGACTCTGTTCTCTTTTGGCTAAATCAAACAGCTGAATCTCGTAGCAACAGTGAGAGCCTCAACGACGGGCTCAGGAGCTGTACAGGAACAAAGACATAAAAACTCATAGGAGATCCCCTTTAGGAGAAATGTCCATCCCCCACCCCCCCAGCTGAAATGGAAGTTTTGATGGAAGTTTTTCAACCGAGTCAGACCTGTCTGTTATAGCCTGAAGTGCTGGGTCACCGCCCCAAAAGCGGCGGGTCAAATGCCAGCTCGCCCCCGTTGCTCTGGCGGCCCTGAAACATGGATTTCTCAGTTACGTGAAAATTAGAAATGTACCACAATTACTCCTGTTGTTAGTTGCTCGTTTGCATAAAGTTGAATCAACTTCAGTCAACAGAGAAGTGTGCGCAAACACTAGCTGTGCTGTCAGGGTGGGAGGGGCATATACTCTCTCCCCTGTCAATCACAGTGACACTAAGAAATCGTATGGGTCTGTGAGCTCATGTATGTGGAAGAAGGCAGATAGCACTCGTGTTAGCCTTCAAATTCCCCGGTCGGTAGCTATTGTACAATAGGGTGGGAATTGCGCAAGGGAGAAAATGCGCAAGATATTTGGGTGGAGAACATCTTACCACGGAATTTGATCCAACGTTCCGACACTGGAGCAGTAAAGTAGCGTGCGATTCCAGTTACCTGAAGGTTCTTTCCATGCAACTAGTAAAAACTAGTACTACCCCGGAAGCACAAATTGCAGATTTAGAGCTTGATATATAAATATTACGACTCAAGAATTCATGAAAGTATAAATTTACAGAGTTTATTCAATTATAAGTGAATTAGGAGTGAATGTGTTTTCTGTTCTAGAGCATTCCTTTAACCGACGCAGCTGCCATCTTCCTCACTTCCACCCACGAACCCTGAGTCTGCGATTGTAGTTTATGTTTTCAAACCTGTAATAAATTTGCAATGTGCTGGAAATGTGCTTAATGTGCCGTGAGCGCCTCTCCCCCAGTAAAATGCACACGTCCGTCGTTTCGTGTCAGGATTTTGGACCCTTCGCACTTTTTTGAGTGCTTAATGAGTTGCAGCTGAGACGACAGGTTTTATTGGCTTGGATCAAGCGAGCACTACGGTCTTTACAAGGCTGTACAGTTCTCTGCATTAGAACCATATGGAGGAGATCGTTCTTGTCTCTCCACAAAAAAAAAAAAGCTCCAGCTCCAGGGCTTCTGAATCGTGTCACAAAAAAAAGCCCTAAAATACATAAGTTAAATATGAACGTTGCTACAAGTCCTGTACTTAATAGGGGCAGATGTAGGAGAAGCATCACCATTCCAACAAGAGCTTGGCCGTAATCTTGTGATTTACCAGAAAGACACGAAGCAAAGACCTAGGCCATAAGCTGCTGCTCTATAATATGCTAATTTATGCTGAAGCCCTGAGCTGAGTTCTCGCGTTTTGCGGTTAGCTCAAAGAGCTCAAGACCCTGCTGGAAACAGGCTCAAGTTATTATCTGCTAGGAGATAGCTTCAGGCCACCAGAAGTCTGGGAGACTCAGAGCTGTAAGTGTGGGATTTCCTCAGACGATCAAGTGTTTCCATGTCATTGCCTTTCTTGACAATATGTCTTTCCCTGGCTTGCGATCATCGTGCTCTTTACGGAAAGTTCAGCCTTTCCATCTCAAAGCCAGAAAGACAGAGCTTCAGTAATGAGAAACGTCAGTTCCAGCTATGACGCAGTGACACAAAAAAATGTAATTTCTTTACCACCCACACTGCATGCTACTCACCAAAACCCTGGTTTGAAGAGCACATTTATTTATTTTTATTTTATAATGTAATAATTCGCCAAGAAATCCAGAAAAAAACAAATCAGAAATGGCACCAACACCACCACAATAGAACACATTTGCATATTGCAATCTGATAGGCTCTTATATATTATGATGTAATAACACTTGTCTATGCTTTGATGCTCATGTTTTGGATTTGTACTTTGACCAAAAACACATTTTACAAACTTGACTTTAATGATCATAAACTTGTTTGTGTCCCGTAATCTGCTCTACATTAATGTGCTTATCTGGCTAGCTTATTATTACATTATTACATTGTGTTAGCTACCATGTCTATGCTTCGTCGGTTAGGTTTCCATGCAACCAAAACGTGGACTGAATAGCAGACTGGCACTTTACTGCAGCTAGCTAATAAATCTATGATTTGTCCACTTCTAATTCAGTTAGCATATTACCAGTTGATTAGCTGTCCTGTGACGTTGTTGATTAGACATCATGTAACATTCTTAATTAGCCATGCTGTAACGCTGTTGATTAGCCGCACTGTAACATGTTCAGTAGCTATACTGTAACATTCTTAATTAGCCATGCTGTAACATTGTTGATTAGCTGTGCTGTAAGATTGTTAAGTAGCTATACTGTAACATTCTTAATTAGCCATGCTGTTACATTGTTGATTAGCTGTGCTGTAAGATTGTTAAGTAGCTATACTGTAACATTCTTAATTAGCCATGCTGTTACATTGTTGATTAGCCGTGCTGTAACACTGTCATGTTGTTGATTAGCTTTAATATAAAGTTGCTTGCCAGCAGTGCTGTAACACGGCTAATCATCCTATGCGCTGTAACGTTGTTGATTAGCTGTAATATTTTTGATCCTATGCGCTGTAACGTTGTTGATTAGCTGTAACGTTGTTGATTAGCTGTAACATTGTTGATCCTATGCGCTGTAACGTTGTTGATTAGCTGTAACGTTGTTGATCCTATGCGCTTTAACGTTGTTGATTAGCTGTAACGTTGTTGATCCTATGTGCTGTAACGTTGTTGATTAGCTGTAACATTGTTGATCCTATGCACTTTAACGTTGTTGATTAGCTGTAACATTGTTGATCCTGTGCGCTGTAATGTTGTTGATTAGCTGTAACATTGTTGATCCTATGCGCTGTAACATTGTTGATTAGCTGTAACGTTGCTGACCCTATGCGCTGTAACGTTGTTGATTAACTGTAACATTGTTGATGCTATGCGCTGTAACATTGTTGATTATCTGTAACGTTGTTGATTAGCTATAACATTGTTGATCCTATGCACTGTAACGTGTTGATTAGCTGTGATATTGTTGATCCTATGTGCTTTAACATTGTTGATTAGCTGTAACATTGTTGATCCTATGTGCTGTAACGTTGTTGACTAGCTGTAACATTACTGATCCTATGCGCTGTAACGTTGTTGATTAGCTGTAACATTGTTGATCCTATGTGCTGTAACGTTGTTGATTAGCTATAACATTGTTGATCCTATGCACTGTAACGTGTTGATTAGCTGTAACGTTGTTGAGCCTATGCACTTTAACATTGTTGATTAGCTGTAACATTGTTGATCCTATGCGCTGTAATGTTGTTGATTTGCCGTGCTGTAAGATTGTTAAGTAGCTATACTGTAACATTCTTAATTAGCCATGCTGTTACGTTGTTGATTAGCTGTGCTGTAACACTGTCATGTTGTTGATTAGCTGTAATATAAAGTTGCTTGCCAGCAGTGCTGTAACACGGCTAATCATCCTATGAGCTGTAACATTGTTTATTAGCTGTAACATTGTTGATCCTATGCGTTTTAACATTGTTTATTAGCTGTAACATTGTTGATCCTATGCGCTGTAACGTTGTTGATTAGCTGTAACGTTGTTGATCCTATGCACTGTAAAGTTGTTGATTAGCTATAACATTGTTGATCCTATGCGCTGTATTGTTGTTGATTATCTGTAACGTTGTTGATTAGCTATAACATTGTTGATCCTATGCGCTGTAAAGTTGTTGATTAGCTATAACATTGTTGATCCTATGCGCTGTAACGTTGTTGATTAGCAATAACATTGTTGATCCTATGCGCTGTAACGTTGTTGATTAGCGATAACGTTGTTGATTAGCTATAACGTTGTTGATCCTATGCACTGTAAAGTTGTTGATTAGCTATAACATTGTTGATCCTATGCGCTGTAACATTGTTGATTAGCTGTAACATTGTTGATCCTATGCACTGTAACGTGTTGATTAGCTATAACGTTGTTGATCCTATGCACTTTAACATTGTTGATTAGCTGTGCTGTAAAATTGTTGATCTTATGTACATCATTGTTGATTAGACATACTGTGACATTATCGATTAGCCGTACCGTAACATTGTTGTGTTGTGTGTGCAGGTGGAGCAGCAGTCCCAGTACATGCAGGGCTATAAGGTGATGTACCGCGTGTCGTCAGACTCAGGGCAGACGCGGCGTGACTGGGCCGTGTTTGAGGTCAGGAGTCCTGCCGAGTACACAGCCGTGATCGCTCAGCTCCGCAAAGGCACCACCTACGAGTTCAAAATACGACCCTTCTTCAACGAGTTCCAGGGCACGGACAGCGACATCAAAGTGGGCAAGACGCTGGAGGAAGGTGAGGACTTCCTGTTTCTGCGACCATCACTCTCTTAGCAGCAAATTAAACTTTAAATTGAACTATCACGCATGCGATGTGCGGATTCCTCGTGGATTCATTGAATCCACTGTTCGCTGAATTGTACTTCAGCTGCAGCTTTTTTTTTTCAGCACTCAGAGCCATAAGTGTGTGAAACAGCAGTGTGAAAGCAAGCCAAACAGCAGATGGGAAAACTGAAATGTATCAAATGCGTAGTCAAACACATGCCTCGCTAATTGATCATAGGGTGTGGACGTCTGTGGGCCCTTTATTCCACATGGATTCGTTGTACTCGTTGTGTGTGTGTGTGTGTGTGTGTGTTTGTTTGTCAGAGTGTGTGAGTGTATGAGTGAGTGGGAAATGACTGTGTGAAAAGACTGAACAGTGAAAAAGGTTTAGAAAAGCAGCTGGGTTTGCTCTTAAGCTTTTAACTGCCCATAAGAGACTTGTTTTCTGGATTCACGCTCAACTTTACATTCACAGCGGAACAGAGAGACGGCATTACTTCAGTATATGGTGAATACATATATATATATATATATATATATATATATATATATATATATATATATATATATATATATATATATACACACACACACACACACACACACACACACACACACACACAGTGGGAAAAAAAAGTATTTGATCCCCTGCTGATTTTGTACGTTTGCCCACTGACAAAGAAATGATCAGTCTATAATTTTAATGGTAAGTGAAATTTAACAGTGAGAGACAGAACAACAACAAAAAAATCCAGAAAAACGCATTTCAAAAAAGTTATAAATCGATTTGCATTTTAATGAGGGAAATAACTATTTGACCCCTTCGACTTAGTACTTGGTGGCAAAACCCTTTTTGGCAATCACAGAGGTCAGACGTTTCTTGTAGTTGGCCACCAGGTTTGCACACATCTCAGGAGGGATTTTGTCCCACTCCTCTTTGCAGATCCTCTTCAAGTGATTAAGGTCTCGAGGCTGACATTTGGCAACTCGAACCTTCAGCTCCCTCCACAGATTTTCTATGGGTTTAAGGTCTGGAGACTGGCTAGGCCACTCCAGGACCTTAATGTGCTTCTTTTTGAGCCACTCCTTTGTTGCCTTGGCTGTGTGTTTTGGGTCATTGTCATGCTGGAATACCCATCCACAACCCATTTTCAATGCCCTGGCTGAGGGAAGGAGGTTCTCACACAAGATTTGATGGTACATAGCCCCGTCCAGGGAGACAGTTATTTTGTGTTTCTTCCATTTGCGAATAATCGCACCAACTGTTGTCACCTTCTCACCAAGCTGTTTGGCTATGGTCTTGTAGCCCATTCCAACCTTGTGTAGGTCTACAATCTTGTCCCTGACATCCTTGGACAGCTCTTTGGTCTTGGCCATGGTGGAGAGTTTGGAATCTGATTGATTGATTGCTTCTGTGGACAGGTGTCTTTTATACAGGTAACAAGCTGAGATTAGGAGCACTCCCTTTAAGAGACTACTGATCAGAAGGTTGTGAGTTCAAATCCCAGCACTGCCAAGCTGCCACTGTGCCACTTAACCCTCAACTGCTCAGTTGTATAAATGACATAAAATGTAAGCTGCTAAGGGCGTCTGCCAAATGCCTTAAATGCAATTCAAACTTTTTTCTCACAATTACGAGTTCATATCGCACAATTTTGTCCTCTTGACATTTGGTGAATTACAAAGAATGCACCGACAAAGCATCAATCATTCTCTATAAATAGGCTATATGTCTGGAAAACCAGATGCTAGCACACGCTGGTTACCTGAATTTAGTCATATTTAGTCACATTCAGGCACTGCGTCAAAAGGATGTCTAAATTGTGAGTAAAGAAAATCAGAATTGTAAACTCGAGATGTAAACTCGTAATTGTGAGAAACAAAGTCAAAACTGCGAGATCTGAACAACACACACACACACACCACATGTGCCTTGGCTACATTTAGAGTATTGGGAAGAAAATTGCTGTAAATTTCGGCTGGGATTAGATTTCCAGTCATCGTGTATGTAAGTAATGATGTCGGAGGATGTCTGTAGTAATTATGAGCGATCGGCACGGGATAAGTGATCTGGGTGTAAATCACAGAGATGGGCGTGTCTTCACAGTTCTCTTACTTTAATAATTCCATGCGTATGACACGGCAGGGGTTTTAAAATAAATTGTTTCTAAATCCTGCTTACACACACACAGCTCATTATCTAATTCAAACTTATTGTACATGCTTGTTGTAGGGGGCGTGTCTGTGCAAGTCTGATCGTTAGTAAGTCATGTGACCTTAACATATCTGTAGCCTGTACCTGTGCTAGGAACTCAGTAACTCACCTGAAACCCTTGTAGCTTCGCTTCTCTGACATTAAACATAATTTTATTGTTTGGGAGACGATTGAAAAGAGAGAGCGCTTCTTGATTCTTAATCCCTGCATCCCTGTTTAAAACTAACCCAGTCTGAATAGGGCTGAATTTGTTAGCAGTTATATACAGTAAGTGTTGTGTTGTTTTGTGTTGTATTGTTTTAGCCCCCAGCGCAGCACCCAGAGGCGTGACCGTCACACAGAGTGGAGACAACGGCACGGCCATCCTGCTCTCCTGGCAAGCACCTCCTGAGGACGAGCGTAACGGAGTGGTGCAGGAGTACAGGGTGAGCACAGACACACGCACACACACACACACACACACACACACACACACACACACACACACACACACACACACACACACACACACAGAAGGAGACAATGGGCTATAAAGAGGATGATAAACCGCTGACAGTCTGCTAACTGAACGAGTCTGGCTCACATGCTGAACCGAGGATGAGGTGCAGAGGGGAAATCGCTGTGCTCTGCTGCCACCTAATGGACACAATGGAGAATTATTTCTGGTGGTGTTTGGATTGGAAATCCTTCTGAAACAGCAGTCCTATAATTGTTCGTTACCAAAACATACTGTAACATGATACAGCATGTGCGATATGATCACAAAAATAGGACACATATTAGAAGTAAAAAAAAAATATATCTTAATTATATTATTATAAAATATATCAATATTAATCAAATAAATATGTATTTGCATGTATTACATATTAAGTACTGAAAGGTTTACATGCATTATGGCAGAAAATAAAAAAAAGCACATTTTAGAAGAATATACTAATTAGCTTACAATTATAAAGAATATAGTAATATTACTAAAATAAAATAGATAAATAATATAAAATAAATATACAAATACTGTTTTACTGTTCACATAGTTTACATATAGTACATGTTAAGTATATAAATGTGTGTGTGAATACAGATATATACTAATATTAATGAAAATCAATATCTAGAATATAATTTTGTCTATAATTAATACATCTTATCTATATTTTTTATTATATGCTTCATATTTATTATACTTATTTATAATATATTATATATCCTAATGCAATATACAAATATAAATATAAAAATCTAAGGTGAATTATAAGAATACATATAAATGATACATTATCCATATTTTATTCTTCATTTCATGTTATATTTATTTTTAATATATGTTGATGCACCTTAATAAAATGTACTAATATTAATACAAAATAAGCATGTCAAATAAATATTATAAATAATTGTGCATGAATTATTAGCTATATTTTATTATAGACTGTATATTTATTATATTTATTTAAGATGTTAAGGTTAGTAAAAAATATTATTATATTAATATTAGCAAAATAAATAAACATTTTAAATAAGTTATAGTAAAGTGTACATCATACATAATTTGTGTATTGATATCTATATTGTATGTATTTTATCCTCATTATATTTACTTATAATAATTAAGATGTATGTTGATAAATATATAGTAATATTAGTTTTTTTAAATGATTAATTATAAAGTGTGCATCAAACAATTAGAGTATTAATGTCTCTATATTTTTTATGCACTTTGTTTTTATTTTATCATTTATAATATATTAAAATGTATCTTAATAAAGTATAATAATAAATAAATAAATATCTAGAAAGAATTTAATAGGTAAGTTTGCATATAAATCATACAGTAGCATCTATTATACATTATCATCATGGTTTAATGTGTTTAATTATTTATTATTATGCACAGTTTGTCTCTATCCAGGGATTTGAGTGTGTTTTTTGGATAACTGCTACAGCTATTTAGTTTGTTATTACATTCTTTGTGTTTTTGTACTCTGCATTTTTATTTCTCGCTCATTTCTTTTCCCCTGTGCAGTCATTTAACATTACATTACAAATCGCTGATCATTTTCCGGGTTCATTTTCTGCTGACTGCGTGTGATTTCACGCTTGTCGGATGTGGCGAGACTGAGCGACTCGTTCCTTAATCACTTCCCCTGTTCACTACCTGCCTTAAAAGAGCCGTGAAGGATTCTGGGCCTGGTTTCATTCTGTTTCTCTGAGAGCCAGCAGGGACGGCTAAAGCATTTTCATCAGTCGCGTCAGACGGACGGGCAGGAAATCTCCGTCAAAACGAGATTAGTGTGTGAAGGTGTTGAGGGAGCTGCTGACCAAAGCTGTATCACTACCAGGCTCAGGTGTTATTTATTTATTTACCCCCCCCCCCCCCCCCCCACACACACACACACACACACACACACGGTTATTAGATGAGGCAGTTTCACAACCTGTTATGGCTCTTGAGTAGAAGAAGTGCAGGGCTGAGTTCACACCGCTGGACGTGCCTGAATCAGTTGAAGTGAGCGGTATCGGAGGTTCTGAGTAATGAATCAGCTTCATATTGCCGACGCTGAGGAGTCAGAGTTTGACAGAAGCACATGTTTAATTACTTCAGAGAAAAGCAATCGACCTCGCCTTTTACGATCCCATACAGCCTGAGGTACTGCACCAAGGTTAAATACTGTAAGTAAGGAGTAAAACATAATGGGATGGGAAAGTCCTCCGTCGTGAAAAAAATTCCTGGGTATGGAGTTTAATTCTGCTTACTTTCAGATCTACTGATGTTCTGTTATGACAATAAAATTCAAAGCGCTGGTTGAGAAGGCTGGTTTATTGTTCACACACTCGCCTGCGTGCTTCATGGACATCCGGAGGATTAAAAGCAACATCCACTAGACGGCGTGTCAGAGCCAAAACATCCCTGTCCGTCTGGTCTGTAATGTTTAGCGATTTTACGCACAGCAACGTTAAACACACTGACGAGCTCTGTCTGTCTTTCAGACATTACGCCGTCGTCGTGATTGTTGTCATGGGCTGAATCTCAGATCGAAAACTCTGACCTTACAATTAAAAGTATTTACTAATCTAGAAAATACAGACTAGACTACTAATCTAGAAAAAAAAGGATAAGAACATAGAGTTAACCTTAGCAGAGTGACAGTTTTGTTCAGCCATGTTTGACTTTCAGGTCAAAACTTTCAGGTCCAGCAAACCGAATTATATAATTATAATAATTATCTGTCGAGGATACACCCATCGCTCGCTGTGTTTAAATGTAGCCAAAATCAGTGAACTTTTACTCGTTGATGTGAAGCTGGAACCAAGGAATTGACATGAATGTCTCTTCTGTTAACACAGATCTGGTGTTTGGGAAACGAGAGTCGTTACCATATCAACCGCACAGTGGATGGTTCCACCTTCTCCACAGTGATCTCGGGTCTGGTCCCGGGCATCCGTTACAGCGTGGAGGTGGCAGCCAGCACCGGAGCCGGACCCGGAGTGAAGAGTGAGCTCACCCACTTCCAGCTGGGTGAGTCGATTTGGCCGATGCACCTCACAACACCTCACCACACTAAATGGTAAATGGTCTGCACTTATAAAATGGCTTTTAACCTTAGCGGTTCTTCAAAGAGCTTTACACTGTTTCTCATTCACACACTCACACACTCGCTACGCATTCACGCGCTAGCCTGCCATTGGGAGCAACTTTGCTGCCATTCGGTGTCTTGCCCAAGGACACTTTGACATGTGGAGTCATGTGGGCTGGGAATCAAACTGCCAATCCTACGATTAGTGGACAACCTGCTCCACCACCTGAGCCACAGCTGCCCCAACCACCACCACACCTCGCCATACTGAAGAGGGACTAACTGAGTCACAGCCTCACAGTTCCAATATATGAGCTAGTTTATTAAGTAGAAGTGTTATAATTTTATGAATTCTGAAGACATAATACAGTTTTGTCAAGATATATTTGGCTAACAATATCATGTCATTCTTGGGATAAAAAAATGGGCTAAATTACATTTTTAATCGCATACAGAAAGTGTTTCGGTCTGTCATGAAGTATAACACTGAACCTTCCAGCCTTCTCCACTTCGCTACCAATAACTAGACTTAAATTGTTCTAAATTCACATCATTATGCTGTTTTGCATAAATTGTTATTTAAAGCTCCTTAAATCTTATACTGCAGGTTTTCCAATTAATTTCCATTGTTGTAAACTATTTTTCAGCGTCCTTTGGAATTTTCTGAGCGTTTACTTTTTTCCCTTCCAGAAAGTGTGAAAGTGTCTAAAATAATAAAATCGAGGTATCCAGTGTCGAGTGACAGCATGTAATCTACTTACATTCATGCTAAATGAATTAAAGTTGAGTGATTGCTATGAAACCGTGAAATAAAATTTTTCACACTTGAAGTCAGAAGATAAAGGGTAAACTCTTGTCGGGATTTAAAATGAAAATGAAGAAAAGGATGAACCTCACACAGACACACACCTGCACAGTCAAGGGGACGTTTTACTGCCGTCTGCTTTGAAGTATCTGACAGGTTGAGGGGAAGCGACTTTGTAGAATGATGCCGCAGTTTTTCTGTCGTCAAGCAACATCAAAAACCCGCCGCGCCCCCCAATGACCCGCTCTAAACACACCAAGGAATATCAAGATACAACATGAAAGCCTTTTTGACCAAAACTTTTACCAAGGAATATACAGTGCCCTCCACTAATATTGGCCCCCTTGGTAAATATGAGCAAAGAAGGCTGTGTCTTGTGTCTTTATTGTTTAACCTTTTGATCTTTTGTTAAACAAAATTCACAAAAATACTCTGCTCTCATGGATATCAGACAATTGCAAACAAAACACAGGTTTATACAAAAAAAAAATCGTTCTTAAATATAGGTGTGCCACAATTATTGGCACCCTTTTAGTCAATACTTTGTGCTACCTCCCTTTGCCAAGATAACAGCTCTGAGTCTTCTCCTATAATGCCTGATGAGGTTGGAGAATACATGGCAAGGAATCTGAGACCATTCCTCCATACAGAATCTCTCCAGATCCTTCAAATTTCGAGGTCCACGCTGGTGGACTCTCCTCTTCAGTTCACTCCACAGGTTTTCTATGGGTTTCAAGTCAGGGGACTGGGATGGCCATGGCAGGACCTTGATTTTGTGGTCAGTAAACCATTTTTGTGTTGATTTTGATGTATGTTTTGGATCATTGTCCTGCTGGAAGATCCAACCACAGCCCATTTGAAGCTTTCTGGCAGAGGCAGTCAGGTTTTCACTTAATATCTGTTGATATTTGATAGAGTCCATGATGTCATGTATCCTAACAAAATGTCCAGGTCCTCTGGCAGAAAAACAGCCCCAAAATATTAAAGATCCACCACCATATTTAACCGTGGGCATGAGGTACTTTTCCATATGGCTACCTCTCTGTGTGCACCAAAACCACCTCTGGTGTTTATTGGCAACAAGCTCTATTTTGGTTTCATCTGACCATAGAGCCCGATCCCATTTGAAGTTCCAGTAGTGTCTGGCAAACTGAAGATGCTCGAGTTTGTTTTTGGATGAGAGTAGAGGCTTTTTTCTTGAAACCCTTCCAAACCCACTTGTGGTGATGTAGGTGACTTCAGATTGTAGTTTTGGAGACTTTCTGACCCCAAGATGCAGCTAACTTCTGCAATTCTCCAGCTGTGATCCTTAGAGAATTTTTGGCCACTCGAACCATCCTCTTCACATTGCGTTGAGACAATATAGACACACGTCCAATTCCAGGTTGATTCATAACATTTCCAGTTGACTGGAACTTCTTAATTATTGCCCTGATGGTGGAAATGGGCATTTTCAATCTTGTGCTATTTTCTTATAGCCACTTCCCATTTTGTGAAGCTCAACAACCCTTTGCCGCACATCACAGCTATATTCCTTGGTCTTACCCAATGTTATGAATGACTAAAGGAATTTGGCCTGTGTGTTACCTCATATTTATACCCCTGTGAAACAGGAAGTCATGGTTGAACAATTTTCTGTTCCTAGTCACCCAGGTGTACGAAAAAAAAGGAAAATATCAATGGGAATTTACTTCAAATATATTCTTCTCATATGAATTCATAGGGGTGCCAATAATTTTTGCACACCTATATTTAACAAAGATTTTTTTTTTTTTATAAACCTCTGTTGGGTTTGGAATTGTTTGATATCCATGAGAGAAGAGTATTTTTTTTTTTTTAACAAAAGATCAAAAGGTCAATAAAGACAATTTTTCACAGCCTTCTTTGCTCATATTTACCAAGGGGGCCAATATTAGTGGAGGGAACTGTAGCTGTGATGAAAGTGAAGGCCTATTTTTACCTACCTGGTCATTTGCCAGTTCCCATCCACTACCCCCTATCATGCGACAGCTACCAACCAGCAAGGGTGAAGGTTAACACGTGCTTCCTCTGAGACACAAGCCAGCCAACCAAATCTTTTCAAACTGCTGCGTCACAGGGCAGTGTATCGCACTTGGAGGAAAGCGATATCCGCCCTCTTCCGCATACATGAGCTCACAGAGGCCTTTGGCTGTAGCGTCATCAGGATTTGACAGCGCAATCTCCCGATGATGCGCCATGACATTGTGAGCTGAGATCCCAGGAACGCTAGTGGCGGTCTGCTGGAATGAGAAAGAAAAGTGAAAATATGAGGAGATTAGATGATTATTTGTTGGTCTAAGGTAAAGGGAGGAGAGGTGACAGGATCTCTGGTCAAAAAAGGTCACATTGCTGAATTTTGTACATACAGGGTTATTAAAATAAATACTAACACTTATATGACTTTACAATACTATGGGGGAATTGGTCCAAACTCAACCTGGTAGCCATTTCACCAATTAAAAAAAAACAACAACAAAACATAGCAGTACTGTAAAAAAAAAGAAAAGAAAACTATAAAGAAAAACATTGCCAGTAAGTATTAACATAGCATTAATTATTATTATTATTTTATTTTTTTTAAATCACCCTAGGCAACTAATAAATGATAAGGATAAGGCACTGGCTGGGGCAGCTGATCAAAAATATTGCCACTTAACAAAAATAAATAAATGCGAACATCTGGGAATTAGATAATATCCCAGGTTTTAAGTGTGACTGAACATGGAGGGACAGGAAGACAAGAAGAATTAAGCATGTACACAAGAGGGACTACGATGATGCTTTGAGCATTTGGGTTTGAAGAGAAAAGTAAAGCTTTGGCCTCCAGCTTCAAAATGTCTCTTAAATGATAAAAGTGACTAAAACAAAAGAAAAAAAGATGAAAACGGTGAGGGGGGAAGAAAAGCGAGTCAGCGGGAAGAAATGTGTGCTGGGAAGGACGGGCCGAGCTCCTTTTATGTGGCGAGCGAGTGTGAGACACAAGCAGATGAAGCAGACGCTTTGTTGTCTGCTGTTTCTCCAGACATGCCAGGCATTTTTTTTATGCTTCGTAACAGGGAAAAAAAAAACCAACCTCTGATCTGTAAATCAGGATTCCAAATTAGAGTTTAAATTACTCTTTTAATTAATTAGAATTAAACCTAATTAAAGAAGAAAAATGAAGGTGAATTAAACGTATTGAAATTTATGAACGTCATCCAGTCCTGTTTGAAAAACCTTGATGTCTCTTGATGTGTGTTCTTTGTTTCTGGTCCTTGTCTCTGCTCCAGACTCCTCAGGGAAGATGACTCAGTCCATAGTGGACCCAGAGGACACACTCTCTCAGCAGATCTCAGACGTGGTAAAGCAGCCAGCCTTCATCGCCGGGATCGGCGCGGCGTGCTGGATCATCCTCATGGTGTTCAGCATCTGGCTGTACCGCCATCGCAAGAAAAGGAGCGGCCTGAGCACGAGCTACGCCGGCATCCGCAAAGGTACGGCAGCAAACTCAACGACGACTTGTTCTGGGGGGAAGTTTTAGTTCGAGCTGTATTGCCAAATACGTTTTAAAAGGAAACATAAGTAAAAGAAAAAGTTAAATACTAAATGCAGCTAGTGTACAGAAATAACACACTCTGAATCATAGGGCGCTTTAACAAATATTATCCAGAATCAGAGTGAAATTAATCTTTCTGGTTTGGTGGTTGGTTTGTTGTTTGTTGTTTTTTCACTGAAGAGCCAATTCTTAGCGTCATACTTTCACATTTGTTTATTCACTGTTGATCGCTAGTTTATTTGTAGCTTGCAAACTAGCAGCAGATATCTTCCGGTGCTGAACTAGAGTAATTATTAAGCTAATTAAATAAACCAAAACGTAAAAATATATATATATATATGTCTATAATATATAAGACATAATATATATGTCTTCTGAGGGTCATGTAGGGCTGAAAGCGGTCTCCTAACACTCCTTCATTCATGTGGTCAGACGTAAAAAGTAAAAAAGTGTGTGTAGAAAGCACAAAATCCATCAAGCATAGGAAACACAGAGCCAGAGCTAATGAAATGATTATTTACTTATATATATATATATATATATATATATATATATATATATATATATATATATATATATATATATATATATATAAAAGTCCCTCCAGGATTTTGCGATCGCAGAAATTAACGCAAAATCAAGCAAACTCCGCAATATTCGGAGGAGATTGTACTTTTTCAAAATTAACGCCGAATTTCAGCAGAATTGGGCCGAGACGTGTCATGTGACGTCGTTATTCAGCCAAAGCCCGCTTCGATTCATGTGAACATGAGTAGAGCTGAAAGGTCTCATTTACCAACAAATGTCACTGCAAAAGACCGTGCAAAACAACTTTGTGCGATTGCGATTTCGCAAATTCACGTAGTTTTATGCAAAAAAAGCACAAAAAAGTCACAAATTGCATGGCAAATTTTGAACAAAAGCCGCAGCAAAACGAGCCATTTTTGGCCACAACAATCGCAAAAAAACCCACGGAATCCAGTGTAATTATCCAGTGTTTAACCTGTGTTTATTGTCTCTTTTTGTTCAAAATCTGCAGAACACGTGGCATTTATGCAGCTCTACAGCTCTGTCCTTTGGTTCAGGTTACCAGCTCACATCTATAAACCAAAAAAATAAAAAATAAAAAAAAATAAAAATGCCGCAACCCAAAACGCAGGGGCATGTTTGATTCACTTCCTGCTTTCGAACTGATTCAGAATCGAATCGAATCGCTTTCTCACTCGCGTTCACTTCAGTAGAGTTCACATGTGATGTGTTCTCACTTGACTAAAGAACTGCACCAAGGGGAGAACCCGTGATGATGTTGGAGTTAGATGAGTAAGAGGTGGTTTAATCATGTGTTTGAAGCAGTAATGAACTCGACGGTGCCCCAAGACTATGACTTCTTTAAACATCTTTAAGATCCTATGTGTAAATAGATTATGTAACTATTTCTCTTCACCATGAAATAAATTTCATTACATTAAAGCGGTTAAAGTTCTGCATTGAAAAGAGTGAAAAGAGTAATAATCGCTGCCTCCCATGTCCTTGCTTTGCCTCTTTACACTCCTGGAACAGTCTGTACTGGTATCTCTGAGTATCTGATGAAGCGTTATTGCTCTTTCATACCTCTCACTTTCACTCGAGAGTTCGTGCACTCGGGAGATCGCACAATGGAGTTTTTTCCCCCCGATGTTGGCACTGAGCTGCAGGCACACAGTCTGAAGGACATTCAGCTAATGGAATGCGTATTGGCAGGCTGGAGGCTGTGCTAAAAAAGAGAAGCGAGTCCGGCTATTCATTCGCATTAGCATTCACACAATCTGAAGGTTGACATGCACTCAACCTTTAGAACCTGAACACCATGACATTGGAAAGGATTCAGCTTTTGAAGTTCAGCGAGATGTTTGTCCTTTCGCTTCGTGTCAGATCAGATCAGGCCAGGTTTAGATCTGATTTGATTTTAAGCAGTATTCTTGGGATAAATTACTCTACTCCGGCCACAATATTTCCTCAAATTTCCTGAAATGGAGTCAGCTAAGACTAAGATATGTTTGGCGTCTAATGTTTGCTTCTTTGGTTTTGTTAGGAAGTTACAAAGCTTTTGTTTTCTTGTTTATTTTTTGCAAAATCATACAGAAACTCATCAAGCTCTTGCTTTGGACACATGAACAATAAACACTGCAGGTGGCCATCTTTGTTTGTGTTGGTTTTTGGCTCTACCCTCCAAAGTTTGAAGGTTCAGGATCAGAAATCTTGAGTCAATGCACGTTATAAGATTTAAGGTTTTTTTTTGTTTGTTTTTTTTTGTAGAAGAAATGCTGACATTTACAATTGTGTATCCTTTAGCTGTAGCATTTAGGCATTTCTATCCGATTTTTGGCGATACACGAACCTGAAAACTAAGAATGCTTTTCTACGTTTTCAGTTAAAACAGCGTTCAGAACAAACATGGATAAAATACACGCAGCAGAAAAGCCAATTCACCGAAGGGGAAAGGACGCGGGGCATCAAAGACATGTATTTACTTCTGCTGGCAGCTTTTTACAATTTTGCGCCTGACCTTTGAGTTAACAAGCCTTGGTCTTGCGAGCCAATAGAAAACAAGTGGGCGGGGCTGTGATCTCTTTGGTGAGCGAAGATAAATAAATATATGGAGTAGCTGCTTACTGTGGAACACATCTGGACAAAAAAATCTGTCACATGCACTTTTTTTTTTTCTCTCTGCCTGCTAGGATTTTCTTCTAAGCCACATTGGTGGTGTAGATACAGACGATCACTGATATTTTCCGTAGAAGCCTTTCGATTTAGGTATGAGAAGATGTGAAAAGAAAGCAGTTGTTTTCACGTATACACGTGCACTAGAGTGAAATTCTTTTCGTCGCATGTCTTGGCTTATTAGCTAAACGTGATGGTTCTTTAATATAAAAAATATATAGTGCTGTTTTGCTAATACTTTACTGGACATACTTTTGTGCTAAAGCAACAAAACACTGGTATTTCCACCGAGTCCACGGGCAAGTCTGAGCTTGCATTTGAAGCTGAGGTCGAAAGTCAGGGTCTGGAAAGTCTCTTATGGCTAACACTCCCTGGCATTCCCACTCACACGTGAGGAAGCCACAAGGCCATAAGCAGCCCTCTTTGAACTGGAGGCTGGTGTGTAGAAACAAAGAAAAGGCTCACTGTAACCACATAAGACACGAGCAAGGTGTTACCTGTGCGTTTATAAGCAGTATGGCCAGCTAGACTCCCCAAACTGTCATTACAAACATGACATTCACTGAGAAGCTGAGCCAGATTTATTTATTTATCGTCTTTCATCGCAACATTTCATACGCTCTGGGACGTATGGCGGGCGTCCGTCTCGTCTCGTCTCGTCTCTCCTCGCCCCGTCTGTTTACCTCTGAAAAGATAAATACGTATGATAACAGCATCAAAAATGGCCACATCTATTACGGTGATCTTTTTGTACGCCGGGATTTCCGAGCGCCAACAAACACACAGACAAATGGAGAAGAAAAAAGGTGACATTTAAAGGCCAGAGCTCGGCATGCTGAGCGTAGATACGGAGGATAAGAGAAGGTGGAGGTGGAAGACGATGTGACGTGTTGTCATGTCGCAGTCGAAAAGCGTAAAAGTGGTTTCTTCTTTCTTTTGATACTGTAATCGCCTGTTTGTGTGTATTCACCATTTTACAGACTCACAACGATGCCGTAAAAGCTTTTTTATGCTCCGTGAGTCAGTTTATGGTATCGTTCGATGGTAATAAGAGATTATGGGAGATTATGAATTGAGGATAACAGTTTTGTAACACTCAGGACTTTGTTTGCAGCGTCATAAATGTATATAATTGCACACAGGCACTGTTAAAGTCATATTACTAGCGTGGATTTCGGCCGTTTTTGCTCATCAGTTGAGGTTCAGTAGTTCCTGGTTCCATAGAATAGATAAAAGTATTCATTTTTAAAGAAATTTTCACGTTGATTTAATCCAATGTGACACCATTTATGTATCCGGATTGAAGATTTTAACGACATTTACACGTCTAGCTTCCAGATCAAAATCCGTTTATAACACCTGACATTCCACGTTATTCCAAATGTACATTTTTCTACAGAAAGTGACTTTTATTTTAGAGAAAGTCTTGAACCTTGTCCATTTTAATGTGCTGTAAACAATGTTTAGTGAAATGTTTAGTTGCTGTCCTGATAAACTGTGCAAAACAAACCAAAATTACAAGAGTAAGTTTCAAAACTGTAAATAAATGAATAAAATAAACATAGGCAGAGTTTATGGACAGTAAGGAATAAAACACTCCGCGCCGTTATAGGAAAATAATCAACGATGGGATGGCGTGAGGGAGTAGAGTGACTGTCATCACCCTGAAGTTTGTTATTTTCCCGTAGCAGCACAATCCTGAAGTTTTTATTCCTCTTATACCACAGCGGCAACGTCATACTTTTTATCTGCTCATTGTCACATTTAATGTCGTGGAACGTCACGTGACGCAAGTTAGTTCCTGTTCTCACTTACGTTATAGCAGCTATAAACCAGCTTCTCTTTTTTTCTCTCTCATCATTAAAAAGACAAAAAAAGAACCTCAGAGAAACCGGAAAGCGTAAACTCGTCTGTCATGAAGAACTTACAGCTTTACCTCTGACTGTTACAAAGCGCTGACACTGGAGACTCCTTCCATAAATGTTAAACAAGCATCTCCTTACAGAAAACTTCACCATATCAGTGATTATACATTTTTCTTTGTTAGATAACCTTTATAAATATGTTTATAAAGTCCCTAGCCATACAGTTAGCTGTTACTATAGAAACTATAATGTATTAGAACGAGTGCATTCATATAAACCGAGTGATTTTCGGCTGCGCTGCTGTCCAGTCGCCTTCTGACCAATCAGATTTGAGAATTCCACAGCGCTCTGCTATAATTAATGGAAGGAATGAATCTATGGCGTATCCACATGATGTATATAAACGGTAGAGGGTTAATGTGGCCATGTGCTGAATAGTAAACAGTGAAGTGTGATATGTAATGGATAGATAAATCTGTGCTAGCTGTATAGAGTGTAGAGGACAGCGGCCATGTTGAATGTAATATATTTTGGGTGGATCGTCCTGTGGATAAACCACACAGAATAACCCGATACTCAAGATCCCTGAGTCAGGAAGCGAGATCTTTATCTGTACAGTTCGTATTATGCCAGGTTTTCTACATGCTGCCTCAATAACGGCACTTTTTGCAATCTTCTTTTCTTGCATGTTCTGACCTTCGGATCTGCAGTGCCTTCGTTCACCTTCACGCCTACTGGTAAGCGCTGTGTTATACCTTCTGTATTATAAGAGCTCCAGCTACTAAGGACTTCACTTTCTTGGTTGGAGTTAACGAGCAAGCACACAGTGCATGTTGTCTCAGCCTTCTTTAGAGAGCAGTGTTGCCTTTTAGATTCGGAGCTTCACTGCTATATGTCCACTTCGCTCCCTTCACATATCTGCTAGTTCTCCTCACCAGACTCCCGACAGAGGAATCACACAGGACATCAAGAGACAGCAGCCCAGCTCAGTAAGCCATGTTCTCTGGTTAAAAATACATCTCGCCACAAGAAAGAGCACTAGTCTGGAGCTTTTCACTCAGCCCTCAAAGGCGGCTTTGGGAGTCGGCCGAGCCTCTCTGAATCCGCTTTACTAAAGAAAGCTGTTAAACACGGACAAGAACGCATCAAAGCTACTCCGGTTGGCTCTGCGTCTCAGCCGGGTTGTGATGAGGTGACAGCAGAGCTCTCGCGGCCCAATTAGACAAACAAAAAAAAAAAAACGGAGGGGAGCTGGAGCGCCGTGACTTATTGCAACTTTTCCATAGCAGGCAGAAGAACAGGGCCCGCCTTCACACCCTCCTTCCGTCGCTCGCTGTTTGAGGTAGCTTCATTTCACGATAATCAACCTCCCATTGACGTTATGAGTGCTAGTTAAAAAAAAAAAAAAAAAAAAGCATAAAAAAGAGAAGGAAAAGGAGACTGATTGGAGTGAACATTTTTCTGCATGAATGGAAATGGATCTCGATTGCGATCAGTGACACTCTGCCAAGCTTTAAGTGAAACCCCAGGTTCTGCTAGTGGAGCATTGCCAAACACTTAGCTGCCAATGCTAACCACCCGAATACCGCCTCCTGAATCAGTATTCACAGATCTGAAAATGTCCCGTATCGGCGCTAAACAGTGCAGGATTGCAGGCCAAAAAGTGTCTGCTGCAGTTATATGATTCAGGACATTATCTGTGTGAACTGAGATCCAGCTCGCTGGGGAACAGGAGAGGCATGGAGTGTGAGTCGCTGTGAGACAGGACTGAAAGTCGGGGTTTAGCTTGTCACACTGTAGAGTGGATGCTAAAGCGCCATGCCCAAAGTGCCAGCACACAAAGCAGGGAGTGACTCAGGCTTCTGGCAACACACAGACGTTTAATTAGCTTGCTTGGTACAGTCCAGAAAATCGCCTCGTGCTTGCCAGTGTTTCGACATTTATTGTCACTTCTTCAAATCTGCGTCTGCTTCGTTGACGTCCTTTCTCATAGTTGTTCTTACTTCTTTTGCAGTTTCCTATCAAAGAGGAGGAGAAGCTGTGAGCAGCGCAGGCAGGTGAGTCGTAATGTTTCATATGCCATAGCCATATACCCATGGGTGACAAATTAAAGGAAAAACCAACGTGAAGTGTGCTAGTAAGTAAGGTTTTAGGTCGCCACCAGAACATCATCCATTCTACGAGTCCCTGGAGCTGTGGAGAGATGAACACTGCTCTTGTTTAACACACCGCTCCAAAAATCTCCCATGTGTGTTCAGTTGGGTGAGTGTGAAGGATGTTGATCACTTTCATCCTCGACAAACCATTCAGTGAGCCCTTGTGCCCTGTGGATTGGGGGGGGAGGGGGAGTCAATCTGGAACAGACCACACCCATGAAAGTAGAAATGTTTCATCATAGGATAAAGGTGATCAGTCAGAAGAACTGCAGTATTGATTTTCTTCCCAAACCATGTGAGGTAAAAAACAAAAAAACAAATACCCCCTACCGCATAAGAGAGCAAAGCCAATGGTTTTTCCTTTTCGTGAACATCTCCGTTCACAGTAAATAACTGAACTGATTCATATTCCAATAACGAATGAAATTCCTCAAAAAAATTGGAACGAACGAGAACGATGTGGTCGGATTTTCATTACCACACTGAAAGGTATTTAAATGTGAAAGTGAGGAATGTCATTTTGTAACTTTGGAAATTTAAGTGGTTAATATAGTTTATTTTGGTGATAACGTGTAAATGTGTCAAATAATTCATACTCATTTGAATTGACAACAGAGCCACTCACTGGACACTGAAGTGTAATTGCTTGTCTAGGGCACAAGGGGGCAATCTTGGGTTTATAAAGATGTTTTTTTTGTGCATGCTGAAGATGGAGTGCCTTCTTGTACAACAAAGCTAGAAGAAATCGGAGACAAAAGCTCATCTCTTCCCACCTCCATATTACTCTTGTGTGTTAATGCACACTGAATTGACGATAATCTCCTCTGTTCTCGGTGTTCATGATGAAACGGGGATACAAAACAAGGAAGAACATTCGACTCCAAACTCAAGCCCGGTGTTGCTTGTTGGTGAGCCGTCCTAGTCCTAGTGGGCGTTTCCCCTTTGTCTAGAGTCTAATATCTTGAGGTGACGTTCTTTTTGAAATTTCTAACATAAATCGAGTGACACAGTGCTCACTGCACCTGCTAGTGAGCACTGTGGCGTGTGAGATAGCAGTCATGAAATACAGTCCAGGGCAGGGAGGACGTTGGACCCCGAGTCAAAGATTTCACAGTGTTGAACATTGACTTTGATGTTCTGGTGTTCAACTTTGAAGCCCCCCCCCTTGTCTTCAGGTTTGACCGTGTACAAGTCTATGCTTCCATAGACCTCCATTTTTATTTGCTGTCAAACACTTTATTGATGCGTTGTGGCAGCGAGGTGATGTGTGAACAAGCTTGATAGAGCACTAGAACAGTTCATTCAGGAAATAGGGCTGGGCAATATGATATTATGATATCGATATTGTGATATAATAACATCATGCAACACTCTTCCAAGTACTGTGATTTTTCATCATTGTGTCATTTGCTTTTAATTTTTTTCCTTTTCTTCGTAAAATACTTTGCGCTTCGCTAGCCAGACCTCAACAAAATTTGCATGTGCTGATAATTATTACCTCACCATGATTGTGTTTTATCAAGAATTTGAATTGCAATTACCATGTGTACAATGAGGTCAGTGGAAAAGCAAACAAAGCAGCATATTTGCGTTTATTCGGCTTCCACCGTTGGTGTAATGAGTGTCCTAAAAAAACGAATGCGAAATTGTAGATCTTGTTTTTAAATATGGTTCTTATCATATCAGACATTCTTGATGGGGGTTCATGCTTTCAAGCTTGTAAATAAAAACATACATCATGACAGATGGGCTCGCGATTTGGCGCGTGGATTACAACGTTAAAATGGAAACAGTTAACAAACAAAAATGCATGTGTTCTTGTGTCATAAAATCTAAGAGCCTATCACGTTCCAATATGCAAATGAACACCAAGAAACATTCACGTGAAGTGTTTTTGGTTTGCATAATAATATATTTCCCCAATAAGAATAGAAGCTATTACATGACCTTTCCTGAGGGTAATATCATATTTTCTTTACTTTGTAAGCACATTATGCATGTTAATATGGTAATATGACCTTTGGTGGCTTTAACAGTCTGCTGGTTGTGTGTGTACAGGCCTGGTTTGTTGAACATTAGCGACTCGGCCACCCAGCCCTGGCTAGCGGACACATGGCCCAACAACTGCTCCAACCAGAACGACTGCAGCATCAACTGCTGCACCGCGAGCAACGGCAACAGCGACAGCAACCTGGCCACCTACAGCCGCCCTGGTGAGTCAGCGTTGAACAGGAAGCTATACGCGCACGCGCGCGCGAGTGTGTGTGTGTGTGTGTGTGTTTTTGCATGTTGAAGGTTGAAGCAGGGCTGTTTTAGATGGAGAATAAAAAAGGTAGCCCTGGCCCGGCCCTTCTGGGGTCTGCTCTGCCAGCTAATCAAATTTGCCAGCTGATTTCCATACTGTTGTTGTAGCTTCTAAATGCAATTTCCCCTAAGTGCTTCCTTATTTAGGAAACAGGGAGCAGTTGCAGAGGTCAAAGAGAGTGAGTGAGTGAATGTGTGTGTGTGTGTGTGTGTGTGCGTGTGTGTATACCTACCGTATGTCCGAGAGGGATGGTGATGGAGGAAAAAATAAGTTATATAAAAAGGCGGAGTGTGCAGAAAGAATGATGAAGCCCTTCCAGGTCTTTTTTTTTTTTTTTTTTTTTTTTTTTTTTTGCAAGTGTCAGCAAGAGCTGGGTGAAATAGCAAAAGGAGAAACAATTTTCAGCAGGAAAAACTTGCTAAATGTGTAACGGTGTGAAGAGAACGTCAAGGTAGGGAGAGTGAAGTCGATTAAACACGTGACTTGAGAGTGGGATTGTAAAGAAATGGCAAATTCAGCAAAGGTTGTGAAGTAATGAGCATCACTGACGTACAAACACTGTGCTGCAACTACAATCACAATATACTGTATAAGGGGTGTGAATTTCCCTCTTTCCAATAATACCATACGAAACAATTAGCGAACCGGTTTACTACTGATCAGCTGCGAATCGGTTCATCAGCGATTCGATTCGATTCACGCTCGATGAATCAGTTCGGTTAAATTGAAGAGTTTGCGGTTTCTCGGTAACATCACAAGCTGTGTTTTGTGTCTCAAGAGTGAGGAGGAAATATAGAGGCTGGTGAGGGACCGTGTGTTTGTAGCTGCTATAACGTAAGTGAGAACAGGCACTACCTTGTTTCGTGAACATTCCAGAACTATAAACGGATTGAAAATACGACGTCCGTTCTGTAATAAAGAAATAACTGTAATTGTTGGCAAACCGCTGTGGTATAAGAGGAATAAAACACTCAGGGAGGCGCTGTTATAGGAAAATGTTCCACAACATTAAATGTAACTGTAAAGGGATAAAAAGTATGACGAGTCGTTCTTTACCTTCTTCACCACCCTGTCTCTTCCAGTGTGCGTAAACCGTGGAGTGGGCATCGAAGTATTCGTTTTTAACCATTTTAGGCCAGATCTTGGCTTGTATATCGACGCAGCCATGTCGAAGAAGTTTTTCTCTACACTCCTATAATATATTTTACATTTAATATCTGTAGTAAGTGTTCACAACATAGAGAAATGTGCTGTGATTTAAACGGTTGTCCGTGGAGCTTGGGCTTCACTTGAAGGCTGGTGTGGATTTAGATTTCGACTCAAATGAGACAGATGGAAAAGAATGTGAAAAGCTTTAGAAATGTTTTTTGGTGTGAACTGAAATGCTGAAACGCTAGACAGCGGCGACAAACGTTAAAGATGCTGAAACGTTCCTCTTTTTCGCACCACGTGCATAAGCACGCCATTTACTGGGCTATGTTTTCACAGACACAGTTTAGTCCAGGCATTTAAAACCCAAAAGCACTTCACTGCACGCCTAATCCGCTCCTTTTATGAGGTGTGTGTTTTACTGCTAACTCAAGCTTTTATCCGAATCACCTTTTTTAAAAGGGAGGAAGGATAAATGCCATGGCCACTCACAGCATGACAGCGTGAAAGCTTGCCAGCCTCTCGCTTGGCGCACCTAAAGCACTAAAACCTTTAGGAAATTAACTGGCTCTGAGACATCTCCCGAAAGGCCACTTGGTAGGTCTCGTTTTTGTTAAGGACCTACTTTCGTCTACTTTTGTAGTGCTGCAATATCCCTCATCCTGACAGAAACGAGAGCCAATCCCGAAATCCAAGCGACGGCAGCCGTGTGGTATTTACTGCCGAGCTCCGAGCTCTGATCCTGGGCAGGATTTGAATATTTTATGAGCGAGGGGAAAATTGGATCTGTCAGAAGGGTTTTTTTTTTTTTTTTAACAGCGCTGCTCCTTTCCGGAAGGTTTTGATTTGGACGGGATGCAACACGCGGCTTGATGAGAAGAGCTGTCTCCTTGAGAAAGGCACAGCCTCAGATAGCGCATTTGGCACGGCTTATAAGGAAGCGGATATGCTAAGGCACCGTGATGAAAAGACCTAAATAGCAGCTGCAAAGTTTTTAAATCTTTGGATGTGATGGTTCCTGGGAAGTTCAGAAATATTGTGCCAGCACCAACAGGTCTCATCTAAAGCAGCCTTAACTGCTAAACATGCCATTGCTAAGAATTTTTAGAGAGGACTTTACACACTTTGACCCAACCAACGTTATCAGCTCCGATAGCAACTGTAGTCATTTTTCAATCCCTAAATCATTCCTCTGTTTAAAGGTCTGCTTGGTGTAAATATCACAGACTGGATGTGCATTTGTGATGTACTAGGTAACGTTTTAGCAGTCTAACATCTGTCTAACATCTGATTTGCCAGCTAGGCAAACAGCTCTTATTATGTGGCGTAAAGCGTAGGGGTATAAAACGAGCCCTGCAGTCTCAATTCCCGATATTTCTCGTTAGCGATACGAGTATAAGTCATTTATTGACCCATTCAAGAAATCTTTCAATCTTAAAGTAGACCAGATTACCCGCTAGTCACTACGCCACCCTAGCTAGCATCTCAGCAGCCTCTCGTATCTAAAGTTGAAAACTTAAGACCGTGTTAGACAGATCTCTTCCCCTCTCCGTTCATCCAGCCGACTGCATCGCTAACTACAGTCAGATGGACAGCAAACCCAGCAACCTCCTGGTGCCGGACTCATCCCTCTACGGAGACGTTGACCTCTCCAACAAGATCAACGAGATGAAAACGTTCAACAGCCCCAACATGAAGGACGGGCGACTGGTGGGGCCTGCGGGCCAGCCCACGCCTTACGCCACCACCCAGCTCATTCAGTCCAGCCTGGGCACCAACCACATGGGCAGCGCTGACCTCAACGAGAAACAGAACTGGAAGGGCAGCCAGGGGACACCTCAGAAACAACAGGAAGTGACCTCACAGCTGCAGTACAGCATCATGGAGCAGAACAAGTTGAACAAGGGTGAGTTTGGCGTATGGGCGTAGAGGGGTGGGGTTGGGGAGGGGGCGGAAAAGAGACACCCGACAGACCTCCACGAAAGGCCTTCATGCTGTCAGTCCAGAGCTTCATTATCTGTGTAGTCGAGCACTAACTGCTTTGTTCATGATGAGTCAACTTTCCCATTATTATTTTTTTTTTCTTATCCTGACATGTATGTCCAGAGCATCTTTTTTTTTAAGGGGAAAAAAAAAAAAAAAAAACATCTTTCAGACATCTTCACTTACTGCCAATCAGACTTTTTTCTCCACTTTCCACCTTCTTTTACTTTCTTTCTGCTCTTTCCCTCTCTAGTTACATGTATGACTAATCCAAGCTTGGCTTTCACGGTTTCTCTTCATTGGTTTTTTTTTTTTTTTTTTTTTTTTTCACGGTCGTGAAAATATGAGCTCGCTCTGGGGTATTAGCTGTCTTTCCAACGGTGTAGTCATAGCGTGAAGATTACCATCTAAACACGACGGTGTAATTTAACCTACAATGTTTTTATGGGTCTTTTTGTATGATGGCAGATTACGTAAACTTGAACGGACAAGCTAAACGTTTTTGCTTTTGATGATAATGGGCGTTTTGCATGGAGCTAACAGCATGACACTATTTCCGTCACATTATGACCCTGCTTCTGTGGGTCATATGATATATTTGCACATATTGTATAGAGCCACATATTTACGGATCCTTCGTTTTAACAAAAAGGAGGACCAAGACACAACCTTGAGCACAACCTCTATAGTGATGTAGACATGCTATGTTAATAATGCAGTAATGTATGTAATATATGTGCCCGCAAACCAAAATAATCCAAATATCAAAACAAAGTAAACTAATCGAGGTGAGTCTGAACGAAATAAAATGTCGACCTGACTGGTTAATTGTTTGGGCAAGGAACGTTAGACATTTTAAATGACGAAGGGATTCAAGGGCAAAGTTTTGGATTCGGACGACGTGTATAAAAAACAACCGTTGGAAGTAATTCCTTTCTTTAAAATTTAGTGTAGGTTTCACTGATACGGAAAAAAACAAGCCATTGAGCACTTGCCAAAAACCCCAAACTAATGTTAGCTATTGGTACACTAGCATTGGTACACCAGATGTGGTTTGGATGACTTTACGACGCATGCAAACAGTTCATTTCATTCAGAATCTGCAATCCAAATGAATTTATTCAGATTGACCAAACTCTTTGCATGTAAGCACAGCCACTAATTATGTTATGCTTCATGCTAAGCCTCAGACCACTACAGAAGCGGAGACAGCACCGTGCCAGCCACCATCCCGTATAACCAAGCGCCTGATCCCAATCCCAGCGCCGGCACGTACAGCAGTTCCGACCGAGGCAGCAGCACATCCGGTAAGAGCCTCGCACACACAAGGGACGGCACATATAATCTATGTAACTACATACTGTGCAACTAAAAAAATATGTAGCGATACCTGTGCGACTCCTGATAAGATTTCTTACAGCTCAGGGAATCTTTCCACAGGAAAATAATAAACTCTATGGACCCCCATTGCTTTATTTTAGAGCTCGGTTGGTTTTATAGAGTCTTTTGCCAATACCTTGAGGCCGACGGCACATTTTGGTCTACCATCACTGTTCTCAATAAAAACCAAACGCAACGTAGTCATCAGGGTATATTGTGAAATTGTTCATTTGGCGTTAACTTCCTTACGAATTGCTGCAATTTTCCTATTCGTCCATGGGTGCGTTCAGTTATCTAGCTTGGTTTGTCTTAGTACGTGTACTGTATATACAGCACTGTGCAAAAGTTTTAGGCACCCTATTTTTTTTTTTTTAATACAAACTTTGTTATAGATTTTTTTTCTTTTATGACTTCTACATTATCAAGGCAGTACAAAAAAAAAACAAAAAAAAAACAAAACATTTTAGATTCCCAAACATTAGTTTTCTAGCACAAAATTAAATGTTACAGAAAAATGTTTGTCATTAAAGAAAGCAGCATATTACATAAGAGACACTTTTCAGACAAAAAAACACAATGAAGGCTGCTGGGTTTCGCTGCAAAAATAAGAAGCGAGTGCGAAAGTCAAAGTGTCCAGAAGAACTGTGTCTGGTTCTGCAAGATGCTCAATAAAACTTACCTGCTCATTTCCTTATAAAACTGCACTCATTGTACCGGAGACTACTATTTTTATTATAAATATTTTTGTCACACCAAATATTGACTTTGTTTCATTTACTACTGTTTACTGCTCTTTAAGGTATTTGTTTTTGTTTTATTTTTTAATGTAGAAACATTTAATTTCATTATTTTGAAGACATCTTTGCTCTACGGCATTTCTTTGCATGTGCCTAAAACTTTTGCACAGTACTGTACAGTATGATCTTTATGGCGGCTCATGTCGAAGTTTTTTTCATTTGTATGTATTTATCGACCTTCTCACACGCCGTAATCTTACTATCATGCTGCTGAAACTCTTTCATTTCCCCATGAGAGGTTAATAAAGGTTTATCTTACTGGCTCAGATAAAAAATGAAGTGGAAAAGACGGTAGCCAGGGGCTGGGCAATGTGATGATATAATATCGATATAATATCATGATAAATTATACAAGTCAAGTCAAACGATTATTGTCATATGCATAGTGAGGAAAACAAGTTTCCCTGTACAATGAAATTCTTTCTTCGCTGTCCACAGTAAATGCCAAGACAAGTACAAACTATGTAAAATAAAAACAAACAGACATACATACACACACAAACATAATAAATAAAATATAAGAAATAAACTGTGTAATATAAAATACAGACTATGTATGCATATATATATATGTATATATACACACACACACATATATGCAAATGTGCAACATTGACTATGTGCAAGAAATTTATACAGTAACGTGCGGATTGAATGCAACTACATAATAGCAGCAGTGACATTAATAGATGTGCAAACTGAGATGAGGCTCCTTAATAATAGCGGCAATAACATTAGCAAAAATATGCAATGATAATAGCAGCAGTAGTAACTTAAATGTGCAAATTGACACAACAGTTAATCCAACTGTTCTATGAGATGGATGAGACTAGTCTGTGTCCACTGGCTATCCATTTAAGAGTCTGATAGCTGAGGGGTAGAAGGAGTTCCTTAATCTAGAAATCCTGAATTTCACACTACTATACGTCCATCCCGAGGGTAGAAGTATGAACAGTCCATGCTGGGGTTTGGGTGGGGTCCTTAAGGATGGAGGCAGCTCTCCTGTGGACTCTGCGATGGTAAATGGCCTGCAGAGAGGGCAGTGGAGTCCTGATGATCTTCTCAGCAGTCTTCACAATCCTCTGCAGACGTTTGCGGTCCCTCACAGTAGTGTTGCCATACCACACGGTGATGCAGCTGGTCAAGACGCTCTCAACAACACAGCTGTAGAAGTTGTTGTTATACCACAATATATACTCCGTATTTTTATAATAATTACATATAACAGTACATATGGTTGGAAGCATCTTATATAGACGTTAAAACATTTTTGTAGAATTATTATTTTTTTCCTAATTAAATCGGTTAGCAAACACATTTATCGTGATAGATATTGTGTATTGTAGAAATGTCTTTAAGTGTCGTGATATGATGTTTTTCTCACGTTCCTTATAGGCTGCCCATATTTTGACGTACATTTGTGTTGCAAAATATTAAAATATACAATATTCAAATTGAGCCCCCCCTACCCCCCATCCCCCACGGCTATGTGTCCAGACATGTAATTCAGTCATCTAACATTAATTCCAAGCGTTCTCAACTTCAACATACAGCCCAGCTATGCAGATGCAGCCTAAGACGCTAATCTTTCCAGAAACGAAAATTAGAAAGCTTGAAGTTATCAGTCGAGCACGTTCTAGATATTAATTATTAGTTCCATTATTATTACTTTTCATCACACTGCCCTTTAAGTCCCATTTGAAACGCAGCATCTCCTAAAGAGTAATAAATCATATTCAGCACTTGACACCTTGAAATTGCTTTTCCTGGGTGGGTTACAGAATTCCAGGAGACAAAAGAAAAGCATTAAGGTCTGAACACGATGAATCGGTACCTGCTGCGGGCTTTATTTATTTATTTATTTGCTCTATCAGGTGTGCACTTGCAGATCCGTAGCATCTCAGTTACCTGCACACTGTTTAAGCTTCAATGCTAATCTCGTTCTCCCTCAGGACCTCGCAGGCCAGATTGCACTCTGTCACATGCTCCGTCTTGGGGGTTTTCTCCCCTCTCGGAGTCATTAATTACCCTGGCTTTCATCTACGTTCATAAAAACGAGGGGGGGGGGGGGGGATAATGTTGTCAGAGAACTGGTGTTTGTTGTACGACAAGGACAAATGGCGGCCATTCTTCAGCGCACGCAAGGCTGCCAGGATAATGCGTCCTTATCTATTTTTATATTGTATCCGTGGTTCAGGTAATTAAAGCACAGACTTTGGTGTATGGAGGCCTCACAGCTCATTGGCTCTGAATCCTAATGCTTTGTTGTTAATTGGGCTCTAATACGCTTCTTTTTCTTCTTTTCTCTCTTTCCTACATCTAACACTAAGCCACGCAGAGTATTAGCTTTGAAAAATGGCTCCTTTTTTTGGAGCAGCAAGCGTTAATTACAAATAGAGGGATAATGTGCTTGTGCGTTTTACACTGTATAAATTATTGAGGTGCTGCCATTAGTGTCAGAGTGTAAAATTGTCATACGCACATCAAGCTCTGGGGAGGAAAAAAAAAAACGCACACGGAAATAAAAAACGAGCCTGTGTTTAGTAATGCGTTTTAATTTGCCAGAAAATGATTTACGACTTTTGCAATGAGATGGATATGGATAGCGGTGATGGGTGGCTGCGCGTGTATAACGCGTGCGTTTGTCAAAACAGGGAGTCAGGGGCAGAAAAAAGGGGGGCGAGCCCCTAAAGTGCCCAAGCAGAGCGCGATGAACTGGGCTGACCTACTGCCTCCTCCACCCGTCAGCCCACCGCCATGTCAGGACTACGGCATCTCAATGGATGACAGGTGGGGTCTATATAAACACCAAACACACACACACACACACACACACTATACATTCTCTCTCTCGAAAAAAAAAAAAGAATAACCGTGTCTCTGTGTTTAGCTACGAGGCCGAGCTCCAGTGCCCAGTCCCTCCGTCTCGCATGTACTTACAGCCTGATGAGTTAGAGGAGGAGGAAGCAGATATGGAACGAGGCCCTACTCCTCCGGTTCGAGGCACGGCCTCATCTCCTGCCGCTGTATCCTACAGCCACCAGTCCACTGCCACCCTCACGCCGTCCCCACATGAAGAGATGCAGCCCATGCTCATGGAGAACCCAGAGAACCTACATGAGCGCAGGTGAGCTCTTGTTGCAGATAAATTAATACGCCTACTACTACTACTACTACTTTTTTCCCATTTTACGCCAACCTATTGTTTGTCGTTTCCCCAGACGACAGCTAGTTAGCCCTCCTCAACCACCACGGCCTGTCTCCCCGTCTCACACGTACGGCTACATCTCCGGCCCCCTGGGTCTGGACACGGACGGCATGGAGGACGAAGAAGAAGGAGACGAGACAGATGCAGAGGTGCCGCTGGTCCACCAGCGATACCCTCACGTGCTCGTCCCTGGACATCATCCGAGGCTCATGCTGCGTGGGCTGGATCAGACGCCGGCGTCCAGCACGTGTGAGCTGGACAGCTCCGTCACTGGCTCCATGATCAACGGCTGGGGCTCTGCGTCTGAGGAGGACAGCGGGTCGTCGGGACGCTCCAGCGTCGTCAGCTCGTCCGATGGCTCCTTCTTCACCGATGCTGACTTTGCACAGGCCGTGGCTGCCGCCGCCGAGTACGCCGGCCTCCGGGTTGCAAAGCATTCTGGGAAAGGGCCGCCACACTATACCGGGCCGGGAGGTGAGAGAGATATACAGTACTTACCTGATTTTCTGTATTATCATGACTTTGCCTAATTAGCTGGATATTTCGCAGCACGGAGATACCAAAACCTGCCTTCAGGCCACCGTCCAGCAAGTCCCTTTTCTACAGACAGCAATATGAGTGCAGCTGTGGTGCAGAAAAGACCTCCAAAGAAACAGAAACAGCAAGCTGCTGGACTCTACCAGCGAAGAGAGGCTTACACAGACGGTATGTATTCATAACCACTACTAATTTTGTAGTTCTAAATGATACTAGAGCTCGAGGTATGGTTAAGTGAGTGTAGAGTGAGACCGTTGTTCAGATTACGATGCAATAAATTGACAACATTCCGCAAGTGGTGACTTTTCTGACACGGATCGTATCAGCGATTGCATTCAGTCCAGAATTTCCAACACTGCCAGAACTTTGGCCGCCATCTTTAGTCCCAAAGGTGCTAGCTCGACCAGTGAGGATATCACTAGGGATGCATTGATACAATTTTTATTCCCACCATGAGAGTCCATGTTTCTCGGGACTCGTAGATACCAATATCGATGCTGAATGATCAACCTACTTAGGTTAATTAATCAATCAGACGGGGTCATGGACCATTTTATTTAGCTCTGTTCATGTTTCCCTGCTTTAAATAGTGCCCATGAAAAGCACACATGTTCTTTCACAATTTGCGTTTGACTACAAGTGGCTACCTTGCATGAACCACACCCACCCACCCCCCCCCACCCCCCCCACACACACACACACACACACACACTACGATAATGGACCATCCACATTAGAACAGAAAGAACAGGATGAGTGACTGTCTCCCAAGGCAGATAAACACTCCTGCACCATCCTTAGAGACGCCTTCCTTCCTTCCTCCCACGCTAATAAAATTGCCCCAGGTGGTGCTGCTTACCTTCAAGTGCCCCCACACACCCCTCCCATTCGAGTGTACTCACACACACACACACATGCCCTGTACCCTGCAGTGAGGTAAACACTGGGCATTCGTGCAATCTGCTGGCTGGGTTTCATCTGCCTCTTCTCTGGGGCCATCAGAAAGGTCATTGTGTGTATTCACACACACACACACACCGAGTCAGCTGCTGGGCTTCATCATTGAGTCACTTGTCCTTGTGTGTTGACACGGAGATTTAATATCAGACACACACACAGACCCTGGCCTGATGTCTCAGATCAGCTACTCCCTCCTCCCTCTGCTGTAATCTCTTCATCCCTTCACCCTCCAGCACCCCCCCCCCCCATCTTTTCTCCTCTCCCATCTCTATTTCTCGCCTCTGAACGGTTGAAGAGCCGCAGCTGTTTGATCATTCTGTTTTAACCAGGAATGACAGAAAATAAAATCACATCGCATGCGTCTTCATCGCGTTAATTCCACCAGCGATCCATGTCACAGAGGAAGAACATGCTGTGTTTGTACCGTAGTACCGTAGTAGGGCTCATACGCCACGGCGATGCTTAATTCTCCACACTGATTGGGCAGAAGGTGTTGATTCATCTTCCACAACAGCAGCACAGACAGCCATTCTGACTGTAAGTCAAATAACAGGGTCGATACAGGGTGACGTTTGCTGTGAGGGAGGAGTCTCCAGTCCCGGCGCTTTTAACAGTCAGTAGGAAAGTCTATTGACTTCAAGAGAAATTGCTTACTTGTAACTAACATCTTTTTATAGTTGTTTCATATCACGTTTAACTATAAATGGAAAGAAAACTCAACGTGTCGTTCCTTAATGAGTAAAAATTGTGAAATTACTGTGGTATAAGGGGAATAAAACATTTCTGGATGTGCTGTTATCAGTAACGCTGATCCATCACACCACCCCGTCACGATATTTTACTATAACGGCATGACAACTTAATAAATTGATGCGGGTTTGCCATAAATTACACGCAAACCTACATACAGTTTAAACATACTTCCGTTAAGCAGCTAAACATAGAGCATCAGCCTGAAAAGAATAGCTTTTTAATGTTTTTAATGTGATTTAAAAGCAGCACATGGCCATAGAATAAAATATAGGCTCTAAAAATCGAAAAACCAATCGTGAGAAATCCCAACTTTCCGATATACTGTTCCTGCAGCAGCATTCCCAACACACACACACACACACACACACACACACACACACTCCACCTTCTCTTAATTTTGTTCTTGTTTGCTCAGTGCTTTGAACAACACCAAGCTTATTATCTCCTGATCCTGAAGTCCCCCTGCATGAGGCCACTTTATTCTTCAGCACACACGCACACACACACACACACACTTCCCTTCACACTGAATTAGATTCATTACACCATGATCACTCTAATAATAATAATAATAATAATAATAATAATAATAATTTTTGCATGCAATAAAGTGAGGAGGCATGAGGAATGTGTGCTTTATGAGAAACTTAAAACGTATTTATGTTTGTGGGAGGATTTGGGGATCAGCGTTGTAACAAACAGTCCGCGGTCTAGTTTATATCGTTCCAACTCGTTCCATGATGCAGCGTGTCAGTATTTTTGTCCCATGCATGTTGCTTAAAAGGGACCCTCCAGCATTTTCAACATAAATATGTTGTATAAATGTGATTTCCATGGACCGGAATTCCCTTTCTGATGATAACTCTTCGTCAAGTTTCTTTGTAGAACGAAAGATTTAAATCGGTATAATTCGTCCTTTCAGGGATGGAGCTCCATTTGTAGAGGGAAGAATTGTCGTCCGCATTAGGTCTGACGACACTCCAGTGTCGGAAAGCTGGACAACCAGAGCATTCAGTAAGATCTCGTTAAATCGCATCTTTAAAAGGAACCATGGAAAGCGTTTCATGTGCAGTGGGTTCACGGTAACGAGAGTAAAGATCCAGAGGCGTTCCATAAAGCAGGGACGCCTCATAAACCGTGCAGTCCCCCGTCACCTCCTGCACACGGCACTCTGTCTCTGGGACTTGCATCGATCCAGAGCCTGCATGTAAACACATTAGGGAAAAAAAAAAAATGCCAATGTGGCATCCGCTTTCCTCGTTCACTATCGACAGGAGCCTGCTGTCGGATTTAAACAATCTCCTCGGGGTCATGAATAAACAAGACTTGCCGTGTTTAATAAACGACAGAAACATTCAGGGAAAATCTTGGAGTGTGATAGGACGAAACTAACTGCACTCCCGGGTTAGATTTGGTGAGCAGCCGAGTCAAATTTTTCACCCCAAAAAAATGGAAAGGGGTCAGTCTTTGTGGGTTTTTTTTTTTTTTTTGGGGGGGAAACAAAACGTTCTCTGATTTCTGAAATTCATGCTGTGCATTAGGAAGGTTAAAATTCACACAGGAGTGCACTTAGTTTCGTCTGATTATGTTCCTGAGATCTAAGCATCGCATTTCCAGACTATACTACACTACACTGTACTGTACTGTACTATACTGTACTGTATCTCAGCATTGGAGTGTGATAGGATGAAGCTACGCTCACTGCTGTGTTACTCTTAACCCCCTTAACGAACAGGGTGGATTTGGTGAAGATCTGAGAGCATCACATTTTTCACCCCAAAAAATGGTAAGGGGTTAGCCTTTGTGTTTTTTGGGTGAAAAATTCAACATACTTTGATTTTCACCAAATTCACACCATGCGTTGGGAAGGTCAGGACAAACACGGTAGTGCACTTAGCTTCGTCCTATCCCTCTCCAGAGCTGAGATATAAGCAACTGATATCCATACTATATTACACAGTACTGTACATTACTAAAATGATTTTATGTACTATGGTATGCTCAACCACACCCCCAATGCCACAAAATTTTACAATATCTTAGCTTTGGCGTGCAATAGGATGGAACTAAAACTGCACTCCCATGTTAGTATTGATGCCCATCATGGCGAATCTGGTAAATATCTGAGAATGTCAATTTTTCAGCCAAAAATGGTAATGGCTTAGCCTTTTGTTTAATAATAATGTACTCTATAATGCACCAGATTCAAGATCTGAGCGTCTTATTTCCATACTATAATATACTACACCTCAGCTTTGGAGTGTGATGGGATGAAACCAAGTGCAAAACTAATCTGTTTACAAACACATTAAGATAAAAATGCCAACGTGGCGTCTGCTTTCCTCGTTCACCATCGAGAGGACTGTAGGCTGTCCTCTGCTGTAGGATTTAAACTATGTCCTCAGGGTCGTGAATAAACATAGAAGGCTTGCTGTTTATATCAAACTTCTCTGGGAAACTCTTTGATTTTTATGGACTAGAGAGAATAGAAATTTGGCAATCAAGCAGAACTTGCTGCTACAAACACTAATGACCAGTCCTTGCCAGCAGGTCTTTATGGTTTGCCAGGCTGCATGTGGCAAGGACTGTAGAAAGGACTTTCAGCGTGCAGCTGGCGTCAGGAGGCACAGCTCGGCTTCTCTCACACCTAGCAGGTGCTAGACAAATGAGTGCCGGTGTCAAATTAGCGCGCTGTCACTCTGGCCGTGAAGGGCAAAACCTCTTTCAAAAATGTGCCAAGAGTTTGCAGGACAAGGCAGCACATGAATACTTCAGAAAAATACTGTTTGTGTGCTAAAAATGTGATTTTTTTTCCATCCGCACAGAGCTTCCTCCGCCACCCATCCCACCTCCAGCCATGCTCAAGTCCCCAACTCACCCAGCCAAGGCAGCGGCGGAGACAGGAAGGAGGTCCAGCTCAGCCGAGAGCAGGGACAAGAGAGACAAGAAGCCCAGAGACGCCTCGGACACGAGAACCAGCTCATCAGAGCGTCGAGATGCTCAAGAAAGACAGAGGGCTCAGAGAGCGGGGAAATCCAGCAAACCAGAGCCAAGCGCAGGACGCCAGCACCCAGGTATTACGACTCCGCGATAAAGAAAAGCAACGACAGGGTGTTTTGATGTGTTTATAAATGTTATAATGAGGTGTCATTAATTAAATGTAAGGGTGTACCAAACTCGAGTGTATTAGAGCAGTATAAACCCATTAAAGAATGTTAGGAGACTGAAAATTGAGAGCACTACCATTTGAGCTACACTGACTGTTACTAGTCTCAGTTGTTAATGTAGACTCGTGTGCCCTTCATGTCTGTTGTGCTTCAGAGGACATTGTGCCCTACAGTCGACCCTCTTTCCCAGCCGTCCACAGTCCCCGGGGTGAGAGAGAGCCGAGCTCCTCCAGCTCCATGTCATCACGAGGTTCTGGAGGCCGGAGGAAAGGTGAAGGAGTCTCTGGGAGCCGCAGGAATCCTGCAGAAATTAGCCTCAACACCGTAGGAGCCTTCCAGCCAGGAGAAGAGCAACTGGAGGTAACTGTTGACTATTTTGCCGAATTTTTTATTTTAAAATTTACAAATTCTTAGTGGGGGTTTTTGGTCTCTAATCTGGGCCTCCTCCTGGTATAATGGTTGATTTGGTACTTTGGTTGAGGAAATGGTAAAAACAACATATTATACGTAATCCACACACAACAATATGCGACAGAACGAAAGACAAGAATTAAATAATAATGATCATTTTAGTTTTGTTCCGATAGACGTCACTCATTTTACTTTGGAAAATACTTTTACTTACTGTGCTGTGTCTGTCATATATGTTCCCATGTACGACAGTATTACCTGGTTGCATAGAAAACAATGGATAGATGCCACACAGTGAAACTAATCCCATCTGAATAGGGCTATTGTTGGTGTGGTTTGTTGAACAGCAATTAGTTTGATGCTTTTTAATAATAATAATTCCTTAGATTTATATAGCGCTTTTCTAGGCACTCAAAGCGCTTTACATAGTATATGGGGGATCCACCTGGATGATGTGACGGCAGCCACAGTGCGCCAGAACGCCACCACACACCAGCTATTGGTGGAGAGGACAGAGACGTAGCCAATTCAGGGATGGAGATTATTAGGGGGATTGGCATGATGGAAAAGGGCCAATGGGGAAATTTCACCAGGACACTGGGGTTATACCCCTACTCTTTACAAGAAGTGGGATTTTTTTAATGACCACAGAGAGTCAGGACCTCGGTTTAACATCTTATCTGAAAGACAGTTCTGTTTTTACAGTGTAGCGTCCCCGTCACACACACCACAGGGAGAGCACCACCTGCTGGCCTCCCTAATACCACTTCCAGCAGCAGCCTTAGTTTTCCCCTAGAGGTCTTCCATCCAGGTACTGGCCAGGCTCAACCCTGCTTAGTTTTAGTGGGAAACCGGGCGAGAACTGCAGGGTGATATGGCTCTGGCAATTTTTCTGCATTATTAAACAAAAACTGGCTTTAAAGGACACTATAAATGGTCTTTTCAGTGGGAAATCAAAAGATACAGAAACTGTTGCTCACTAAATAATATCATTTTTAAACTGACTGGAAATAAATCTGGGGGGGGGAATTAACTGAATGGTGTTTTTTTTTTCTCTCTTTGTTTTCCTCAGATGGCAGAGAGCTGAAGTCGGAATGGACACGTCGTCGCTATTTTAACAGCCATCTTCGATTTTAACCATCTCAACAACGCCGTTCCTTTCATAACTACCAATCTTGAAAACTGACCAACTGTTTAACTCTTTTATTGTGCATTTAAAGGTCATTTCATCAAAAAGCAAAAAAAAAAACAAAAAAACAAAAAAAAACAATAAGGGTGCATCTGAGGGGGTGAAAACAATTTTGGTTTAATGTGATATTGAGTTTCTCCACGCATTGAGTATAACTTTGCTCAGCAAGTCCTCGATGCCAGGCATTACTGTTAATAAATATTAGCTTCAAGCAGAAAGGGATGGATTTACCTGTAAATAAACATGCATACGTCTTTTATAATGTGTGTGGTACGTTAAATTTTGTCTTCCTCAGCTTATTGGGATAATTTTGAAATTTTATTATGCTATAATTGTTTGTATCGCATCCATCCTGGTTGTAAAATTGTCATATCGTTTAAACAGTTCCAAGAAAAGTGCCACATTGAAGATGTGTTGTTTCGTTTTCTTTCTTTTTTTTTTTTTTTTGTTGTTGTAATGCACTGTCATTTTGTCGTCTGTCGATGTTTGTTGTTATTTGTTTGCCTTTGGTTTTAAAAGCACAATCACTAAACTTTATTTTGAACCATGTTATCGATTAACCTTTTTGTCCTACATGAAAACAACAGGTACTGTATGACAAAAGGCCTCGTTAACCCTGACGTAGTTGAAAGAGAGGAAACGCTGTTTACAAATATGGAGGTGAACGAACGGAAACACGACCCTCTCTCGCTGCCTGATTCTCAGAAAAGTTTCATTTGCGCATTGTTCCATCAGCACGCCTTCATTTACTACATTATGCACTTACCGACACTTGAAATGAGGAATTGGGAATCTGGAAGGACTGGCTAGCTCAGGGCCGTGGCGTTGTGCCGAGATGTCAGTCACTTTCGAAGTGGAGAGAGGATGCTAAGTGTTTACTCAGAGGGCATCTGCAACTTTTTTTTGTTTTTGTTTCTTAAAGTAAAAAAAAAAAAAAAGCATCAGAAAAAAACTAAGAAAAAAAAACAATAAACAAAGATAATTGAAGTGATTTGTGTTTTGTTGTTATTTACATGTGTTCCATATTTTCATGAAATCTATATTCTAAATCATTTTCTATAACAGCAGCTCTGACAGCAGCGCAGCTGCAAAGCACAGGTTTGTTTTAATGCGCTCAATAATGTAATACGTTATTACGCGGGTCTTGTTCAGCGGACGCTCCACAAAGTTTTCCGTTAGGAGACGTTTGTTTAACATTTATGGAAGGAGTCTCCAGTGTCAGCGCTTGTCAGGACAGAGGAGTTTATGCTTTGCGATAAGTGAGAACAGGAACTAACATTTCTGGACATTCCACAACATTAAACGTAACTACCCCCCACCCCCACGCCCCAAAAGTCTCCATACATCGGATATATATATATATATATATATATATATATATATATATATTTTTCCAGATAACCTTTAAGAATGCCTTTGACAAAAGAAGAACGTACTGAAATCATTCTCATGGCTGGCTCGGGAAGCTGTCGCAAGGTTGCGATGGACTTAAACAGGAAACGTGGACAGCACATCACATACACGGCACCGTTGCCAGACTTAACAGATTCAAAAAAGACTGGAAGTGTTGCAGACCGACCGAGAAGTGGACGTCCACAAACATCCACTGACGAAGGCACAGCCGACGTGGTGCTGGCAAACATAGTGCCTCTGTATATGGAGACTTTTGGGACACGTATAAAAAAAGTTTGACGTGCTGTTATTGGAAAACAATTCTAATTTTGGACGGTAACAGTAACTGCCTCATCACACCACCATTGATTAATTTCCTATAACAGCATGACATGGAGTGTTCTATTCCTTACGTAAAATGGGTTTAAACTTTCAGTCAGTGTGAAAATCAGGAAATCTCATCTCACAAAATATAAAAAAAAAAAAGAATAGTAATACTTACCTGTCATAGAGCTGGTGAAAGGGATATAATTTTGTTTTTTAAAGATCCTTTAGAAAAACATTTGTTTAGACTGACTTGGGGAGAGAGAAAGAACGAGAGAAAAAGAGGGGAAAAAACAGCAACTGGAAGGGGGGAGGGGGAGATAATTTAAAAAAATAAATCGCCAAAAAAAACCAAACATCCAAAGCAAAAATCAATTATTACTTTAATTGTTTCACTATTAATATTCATATCATCTTGCTCTACTGAGGTACCAGCTATAAAAAAAACTCATTCTGCCATCATCACAGCACTGTAATCTTATTTATCCCTTTCAAGCTCTGGTTGCTTCCAACAGATGAAAGACGTTCTATGGTTTAAAAATAAAGAAGCGATCGGCGGCGTGTTGATGTTAAACGTGTTGTATTTCAGGACTGCTCGATGAGATCGGCGTTCACGAGTCAAGGTCAGGCAACATGATAAAGCTGTTCATCACAGTAGCGGAGTGATCGCAGTCAGGCAGATTGCATTAAACTTATTGACATTTATATCACTCGTTTGAGGAAAAAACCATTACATCTATAAACGATATGGCCACTGTCGTGTGTTAATATGAAATCCATCTGAGCCTTGAAGAAATTGCAAGCCTTAAAATAAGGCTGCTGATTGGGTAAATAAATAAATAAATAAATCGGCATCAATAGTAATTAAATATGGGCGAGTAACAGATTAATTATGGATAAATAATGGATCGTCTTAGCTGTTTTATGGAACCATTCAGATCTCAGCTGGAAGCTCGTATTTCAAATTAGGCTCATCGTACATTTTTTTTACTCTGTGTTCACCACTACCATCAGAAAAGTCTGATGACAGGTGAAGTGAATAACATTGAAATATTTTGGATGGAGCAATGGAAGAAGGTGGCCTGGTCTGATGAATCATGGTTTTTTTTTTTTTGGGTCCTTGTGCGTGTCGCTTACCTGGGGACGAGATGGCACCAGGATGCACTATGGGAAGAAGACAACCTGGCAGAGGCAGTGTGATGCTCTGGGCAATGTTCTGCTGGGAAACTTTGGGTCCTGGCGTTCATGTGGATGTTACTTTGACATGTACCACCTACCTAAACACTGTTGCAGACCAAGTACACCCTTGGTCTGCGACAATGGCAACGGTATTCCCTAATGGCAGTGGCCTCTTTCAGCAGGATAATGCACCCCTCAAGCCACTTCCACAATTATGTGCTGTGAAGATCAGACTCCGATAGATCCCTGTTCTTTAAATAAAACAGGGTGCTCACTCACACCTGATTGTCATCCCATTCATTGAAAACTGCTGATCCTAAAGGTTCACATACTTTTGCTACTCACAGATATGTAATATTGGATCATTTTCTTCAATAAATAAATGACCAAGTACAATATTCTCATCTCATTTGTTTAACTGGGTTCTCTTTATCTACTTTTAGGACTTCTGTGAAAATCTGATGACGTTTTAGGTCATATTTATGCAGCAATAGAGAAAATTCTAGTCACAAACTTTCAAGCACCACTGTAAATAACTAAACACAAACTAAAGGAGCATTAGGTAAGATCAGGTCTCTAGTGGTTAAATGAGTGGAGTGATGAGATTTGATCATCTATCCTAACGGATCGCTGTCTGAAGAAACGCAATCGTACAGCAACAGATTTAGCGGTATCGCCAAACATCGAACTGTTGCCTTTAGAATCAATCTTGTATAATACGGCCAACTGTAAGACTACACAAGTCACTGAACCAGCACTACTTTGACAGATTAAATAAGGTCTAATATTTAAAAACTAATGACCCTCAAATTCCCACATTTCAGAACTCAACACTTGTCAGAAGCACTGAAATTTCAGCTGGGCACCCTGGTTTCCTGCACGTCCCCGCAGGCGATGCCGCCATCTCGGTTTTGACTGAAACAAGACTGTTTTGCCCCAGGTGTTCCCCTAATAAGCACCCTCCTAAACGAGAACAAATTTGGAGCAGGAGCAAGCCATCCCCCTCTGCTTCCATCCATCATTTTAATGAGCCAAGTTGTGCATGAGCTTCACTACGACTAGCAGGTGATTAAATCTCAGCGACAGACTCTCAGACCGTTCCTGTGATGTCTCGGATATGGAAATCAGAACGCGTTCATAATAATACGTCTATTAGCACTTACCTGTCGCTACCTGCGGCAGCCGTAATGCACAGTTAGAGCCCATGTCCTGAAATCAGGCCAAGTGATGGAAAAGTACTTTAATCCATCTGAAACACAGAGGGAGGCTGCATCAGGAATGAGTGCAGGGAAATAATGTGATTGAGTGTTAGAGAAAAATATTACTGATAGCACTTAACGCAGTGTTCGCATGATTACTTTCTCCTTAATGCACTTGGAACATCTGATGTGCAACACAAGTATTACAAGTTGGAGAAACATAATCTCCACCAAATTAGTTTTGTTGTAAAGTTTCTCCTCCTGTTTCCTCACCAGTGTGGTTTTGATGAGACTTGTAGCTTGACTGGGAGGTCAACTCAAGAGAACCAGCTGCACACTCCCAGTTCTCTCCAAAGGAGATGCTAGAACCGTCCATCTCGCACGCTACTGTTCACCCCGCACCTTTGCGAATTCCTACAGATTTCATTCGCTAAACTCCGCATACTGTATTAGTACTATTTAAGGTGCTGCAACTTAAACGAGAGCTAGCTATCTGCACTTAGCTAGTTTTGTATCGTCAGAGTTAGGAACATGCTAGCTAAGAATCTGAGAGATTAGGAATGAAGCGGTTGTTATTTAGCCTTAGCTATATTTTCCCATGTTGTGGACTTCCTACACAAAATGCATGAAGGTTGGCAGGTCTGAATGCAGAACACCAGAAGAGTGTGGAAACCCAGTTCGTTTCTTCATCGCGTGCGGTTTAGGATGATAGTTCCAGGAACAAGACGGCAAAGTTTTCATGGCTTCAGTGGCCTGCTCAGTCCCTGGATCTGATGTCCTATCAAACCTGTTTGGGATGAGATGAAGAGCACTGTTCACAGCAGGATAGTGTGACAGTGTAAAACAATCATTTACGAATCTTGCAGAATCCATGCTTAGATGAAGTCAAGTGGTTCTGAAGACCAAGTAAGGAGCGACAAGCAACCAGATACGTCTCTCTCCTGTCAGATCCAGATCTGACAAGGTGAATAAGATATGAACCGTAGGCTTCAGGAGGTCCACTTTATTCTTCGGAGGAACTTACTGTAAATATGGTACTTACAGTAGACACAGAAAATGCTGCAGAAAGCTAACTTTCATAGCAAATAAACCATTGGTTCAAATGACTACATCCTCTTTAATAAAGTACTTAGGACTTTTTAAGACCTAGTCCACACTGCAATCATTTTAATAAGTCTGAAGTCATTATGGCTATTACAGCACACACTCTGGTCCATCTTCCTTTAGTGCTGTTCGTGGCCTCATTAGCCGATGAGCACTGCCGCTGCCATCGGTGTTCTCGGTCCCGGTTGACGTAAGCCATCGTTGCTCGTAAGTTACAGACAATTTTTCATCCTTCTAATTATTTTTCATCAATTATGTCAGAAAGTGCCATCTCTCCACAAGTCCCCATCATCAGGGAGATGCTTAGTCAGATTTATGAAAGGAAACCTGTGCCAGAAGTGGGGCACTGTAAGGAGCCAAATCAGCACAGATTGACAGTAAGTTTATCATGACTGGGCTTCAGGAATGCGTTAGGAATAAAAGGACAGAGTAGCTGTCAATAAATGCTGACGATGTAGTTCTGTTCTATCTTCAGGGAAATTAACACCTTACAAAGACGATTATCTTTTGGCTTTTTAAACAAAGATTTAGAAAGTTGGCATTCCATGTCGACATACCATAACAGCTTTGCATAATACACTATATGGCCAAATGTATGTGGACACCTGACCATCACACCCATATGTGGTTCTTCCCCAAACTGTTACCACAAACATTGGAAGCACACAACTGTATAGAATGTCTTTTCTTTGTACGCTGTAACATTACAATTTCCCTTCGCTGGAACTAAGAGGCCCAAACCTGTTCCAGCATGACGATGCCCCTGTGCACAAAGCGAGCTCCATGAAGACATGGTGTGTTAAGGTTGGAGTGGAAGAACTCGAGTGTCCTGCACAGAGCCCTGACCTCAGCCCCACTGAACACCTTCGGGATGAACTGGAACCCCAGGTCTCCTTGCCGAACCCCACAGCCGTGCTCTAAAATCTAGTGGAAAGCCTTCCCAGAAGAGTGGAGGTTATTATAAAGGCAATGGGGGATTTGTGGTCAGGTGTCCACAAACGTTTAGGCATATAGTGTAGTTTCATAGCGCTCACCATCTCTAGAAAATGTGGACCAGGTAGACCTTTACCTGACCTCACATCTTTACTGTGTCGAGTAACTAGCAAAGTGCAAGAGGATAGTTTCCTTGCAGAAGAGTATATTCTGCCTTGTTTAGTAGCTCTTTTGTTCCACCCTGTTGAATTTGTGACATAATGTTTACTGCAAAATGAGGAACCCTCTCTGGAAAGTTTGGTTCGAGTCTAAAAACAAAATTTGGGAACCAGCTTCATGAAACCGTGTATATTCAACACCGTGAAATGAAAGCTTGAAAGTTATACACAGAAAATTCTCTGCGTACGTTATGTAATTTAGCAGTTTAGGTGACTAATGCTTTTGAAATTTGGATGCTGGCTGGTTGTTAGATCACAGTAGCTACTTACTGGCACTAAACCTCATTCAAAGCTAAATATTTTATTTATTTTGCTCATGCATACATTATATTCAGAAAATAAGTCTTCCCTGGTATAATCACATTAAAGAAGCATTAACCGAACCTGTAGGAGGAACTACGAACGCCATCGAGTGGGTTCACGGCAGTCTTTTCAACCTTGTCATATTTGGCGTACTGCATACCGCTAAGAGTACTCGCAGGGTAAACACACAATCAAGCCGTTAGCAGCAGTTTTTATTACGATCCCACTCTGAAAGACCTCGACACCGGCAATTATTGAGCTAAAGCGCAGCGATGATGGACCAAGTCTAAACATTTTGAAGCTGACCGTGAGCAAATAATAGGGCTAAATTGGCATGTTTTCATAGTCAAATGACCTGCTGAACAGAGCTGCTCGGAAACAAAGTGTGATGATGGATGAGAGGTTAGGATACGGGTGAGCGAATGGCAAAGCCTTTAACAGGCCGGAGGAGTTCTTTCCTTCTCTCTACACCCTCTTTAGACTCCCACGCTCACATTCACCATTTCGCTTTAGTCGTTTTGTCTCTTTGAGGTGCTCACATGAACAAGCATGAACTCTGAAGCTTTCATTTACTAAATGTAGCATTGTCAACAGGCTTGATGTGTTTTCTTAAAGCCTTAATCAGGGGGTGCCAAAGAAAAACACACACAATACTAACCTTGCTAAGAAGAATGCACAGCAAACATGCAATTTGGACATTTTTGCTTTGGTAAAGCCTCCATCATTACATACTATTGTTGCTGGTAAGGAATTAGGGTCTAGCTACAGGCACAGAGGTGGTAGGGGTGTAGCAGTATGGTGTATTGTACCGTTGAACATGAGGCTCTTGATTCGATACGTCTCAGTATCAACGTGGGAGTTACGACTCAAAGTTGTGACCTCATCGGTATGCAATCCAACAAAGTTCATTGTTTAATTTTGTACAGCTCGGGTCTCCTGATCTCTAACCGCTGTTCTGCTCAGCTCCCGTCACCCGTTATGAAGCTTTGGACGCGGCACCGAATCGAACAGCTCTCTGTCCTCGTCACACGGCTGTAATTAGTTAAGGCACTCTCTTATCATATCAGCTGCAGGGCGAGCACATGTGACCGCTGCGATATATAACTCACGGTCCTGTTGAAAGCTTGTTCTATTGATTACTACGCTCCCATCTCCCTTTACCAGACTAATGAGCCACCAGGATTTCCACTAGAAAGGTTAATACAATATCGAAACGTCAGGAGATTAATGATATCGTTTTCTCTGCCGGGGCCCCTAGTTGACGGAGGTGACAAATTCCTTGCCCTTTTCACTCTGGCTCGAGCCGTGTGCACGGTCGTTGCCCGGCCCTCTCCGGACCCGGAGAGAGCGAGAGAGATCTGGGAAAGCACACAGGATGGAGAGGCACTGGAAGAAGAGAGGATGACACAACTGAAGGGATGGCTAGGCCTCTGTCAGGAAACAGATTAAATGAATCCATCTTCATTAGGATGATACAGAGAGTGAGTCAACCAAGCAAAGGAGGAGCCTGTGTGTGTGTGTGTGTGTCTCTTTTGTTTTGCCCTGTCCACTGGTTTTGGATTACTATTTAGCATGGACTGTGCATTTGTGGCATTAACACATTTTTAAATACAGCATGTGATGCATCTTGGAGCACGGATGGACAAATAATAAATTTATTACCTATAGGGCAGGTCAAATCTCCAATGTGCTGTTATTTATCTAGATGCATTTATACAGACAGGAAAATGAACACATACAAGATCATTATTCTCTTCTAACAAAGTTTCTAATATAGCACCAGTGGAGGACAAAAGCACGTTGCGACGTGCCACTCCCCCCCTTTTCCAAACACTTTTCCCTTAATAACTCAAAGTATACATGCTATGAAGATTGGAAACTTGGTACAACAGCACGGTCTGTCATGTGTTATTCCGCTTACACCACAGGGATTTGCCAACGATTACAATGCTTAATTTATTAATGAACAACACATTGTGTATTTTAACGGTTTATAGTTAGGTTAAATGTTGTGGAACGTCCGAGAGACGTTAGGAAGTTAGTTCCTGTTCTCACTTACTTTATAGCCTCGATAAACAGCCATTCCCTCAACAGTCAGAACACACAGAGCAACGCGGATTGTTGTGTATTGGGCTGTGCAGCTGCAGACCGGTCAGTGTCCAAGCTGACCCCTGTCCACTGCCAAAAGTGCCTACAATGGGCACATGAGCATCAGAACTGGACCATGGAGCAATGGAAGAAGGTGGCTTGGTCTGATGAATCACGTTTTCTTTTACATAATGTGGACGGCCGGGTGCATGTGTGTCGCTTACCTGGGCACGAGATGGCACCAAGATGCACTATGGGAAGAAGCACGCTGGAGGAGGAAGTGTGATGCTCTGGTCAATGTTCTGCTGGGAAACCTTGGATCCTGGCATTCATGTGGATGTTCCTTTGACATATACCACCTACCTAAACATTGTTGCGGACCAAGTACACTCCTTCATGGCAACGGTAATCCCTAACGGCAGTGCTCTCTTTCAGCAGGATAATGTGCCCTGAGACACTACAAAAATTGTTCAGGAATGGTTTGAGGAACATGACAAAGAGCTGAAGATGTTGACTCGGCGTCCAACTTCCTCAGATCTCAATCTGATCGGGCATCTCTGGGATGTGCTGGACAAGTCTGAGGCACCACCTCACAACTTACAGGACTGAAAGGATCTACTGCCAACTTCCTGGTGGCAGAAACCACAGCACACCTTCAGAGGTCTTGTGGAGTCCATGCCTCGACGGGTCGGCACTGAGCAGAGCAGGTCACAAGTGGGACCTACACAATATTAGGCAAGTGGTTTTAATGCTATGGCTGATCGGTGTAAGTTTTTGGCCATGTCTTTTTTCCTGTGTAGCTCCAGTTAAAAGAGCATTTTAAATCTTAGTAGCTTCAGTAGATAACACGAGGTTTCAGAATCGGTAATGGTATCGGAAAAAGAAACAGTGGTGTCGTGCCATCTCTAGCAAGCTTCTACGCAAATAACTGAGTCATCTCAGGTTGTTTGCTGTAATTACATAACTTCAGAAAAGCGTAGGATCATAGTGTTCGAACGATTAAAAGATAATGTTGAATATTATTCCGGTTTTTGGTTTGAACCTCATGTGCCGTGTCACCAGATGTTCATTTTTTCCCCGGTTTGTGTTTTTAATTAGAGGCTCCGGCATGCAGACGTGTAGCTGCTAATCTGTTCTTTCAGCTCGCGACGGGAGCGAGCCGAGCGTGAAAGTAATTGGCGAGTGTAACACAAATTGGATCTTAGCGAGATGTGACTCGCAGTCCCTCCGAGGCAGCGTTTGCGCAGTGATTAGAACAGTGCACGTTTCTAAACTATTTTATTACGCACACTTATAGATGTTTATGGTCAAAGGCTTAAGCGAGAAATTCTCAAGCGCTACAAATGTGTGATTTTATTAAACAAAGAGGAGACAACTGCTCTACACACAACCACACGTACAGCAGTGATTTAAATTGAGAGTAATTACATCTGGTAGATGTACAGTCGGGTGCAAAATTACAAAAAATGTATATGGGAAATATTATTAGCACCCCTACAGAATATATTTAAATACTAATAGTCATCCTTTGTTGCTTTGTCATCCAGCCACCATCACAGAAGTTTTAAACAAACAAACAAACTGGGAATTAGTCTGAAACTTTAAAAAAAAAAAATAAAAAATTAATCAATTCATGTTAGTGTTTTAAACGTACTCATCTGACAGACTGAACCTGTATCGTGATCGTTTACACCAGTCGGCTTCTTTACAACTGGAATTTACCAGCCAGCAATTACATTGAGGTTAATTAACATCAACTCTCTCCCTCTCTCGGTCTGTCGCTCTCTGTAGCTCTCTCTTTCTGTCTCTGTCTCTCTAGGCATCACTGTTACTCTTTCTTTTCGTGTGTGCGCACATCTCCCTCTCTCTCGGTGTCTGTTTCTCCATGTATCTCTCCATCTTTTTCTGTCTCTCTCTGCAAGTCTATCTTTTTCCCTCTTTCTGTCATTGTATTTCTCGCTGCATCTCTTATCTTTTTCTGTCTCTCTTTTACTATTTGTCTCTCCCTCTTTTTGTCTCCGCAGATCTCTCTCCTTCTGCCTCTCTCTATCCATTTCTATCTATGTGTGCCTCTCTTTTTCTCACACTCTCTGCCTCTCTTTTTCTGTCTCTGTATCTCTCTCATTCAATCTCCACATCTCTTTCTCCCTCTCCCTTTGTGTGTGTCTCTCTCTCTTCCCCTGACCTCCATGTCACAGTCAAATTGGAAACAAGTCATGTTAATTACTCAGAGCAGATAAATAAAAAAATTAGTTCTTTGTTTTATAATGAGGTGAAATATACTTGAGCGTTTTTTAAGTGGACGCAGTGCCAGAATATTACCTCAGTGAAGAACAGACTGCATTAATAACATAATCTGAGTCATGAGGTTATTTTTCTTCCGTAAATGCTTTGCGATGATCATCTCAGTGTCCTGCTGAAAACCTGCGGTCTGATTTTAGGAAGGTGTCCACATGCACAAACCTAAGAATGTGTGAAAGGTGAACGAAATGTTGCGTACAGAGTAAAGTCCAAGATTTCAACCACAGTGACCCTTGACTAGGATAAATAATTTACTGAAGATGAATAAATGGACAAGCACCACACTCTATCCAGTACACTTCCATGTCAATGTGTCCTTTCTTTGTCCGAGCTTCATATCTTATAGTATGTATGAAAGTTAAGTACTGAGCGCTCTGACTTCACAAAATTGCGTATTTATGAAACAAGTTGAACTTAATGCCAACAGTGCTGACTGAGAAGCTAACTGTGTGCCCGAACTTCCCTTAAAATGTACTTCAAACGTGAAAGAAGCTTATTTACTTAATTAGACTTAGATCCTCCCATGCTAGGTAGCATATCAGGCAGTAAGTTCTCTCCAACGTTTCCGGTCTCCGGCCAGGCTCTCAGCGTTGTCCCACATGATGTTCAATGCCTGCAGGTCTTGGATAAACGTTCTTCTCCACGTGTTTTTCGGGGGCATCCTCGAAGGTAACCATGTCATTGCAGTCTTGGGATTCCCTTGGTTCTCCATTTGGAGGATGCCTCCTGTGGGCGACGATGTGGAGCTTGTACATGCCACTCTTCGGAGCACCTTTTAAAATCCCACGTTGTTCACAGCTTTGAACGGCACCATATCCTCAGCTAGACAGAATGTGACCGCCTCAGACACCTCTTTCCATCGTTTGCTGCTTTTATTGGGTTTTTTTTTCGACTGCTCCAATGCGTCGGTCAGTGATAACTGTTTTATGTTTATGTTTTGGGACCTCGTGAGATACAGATGAGAGGGCTTGTTGTAACGACCTGAGTGAAACATTCACGGCATGTTCCTTCGGATGCTTCCTTTTAAGGTGGTTGAAAAGCTAGCTCATGTTGAACTGTTTTTCCAATATGTCACGCATGAAAAACGCATGATAGAGACACGTGATACAATTTGGGCAATCAGCAAAGCCATCTAGTAGGCAATCATTCTGCTGTGGCTTTAACATTATGATGAGGACATCAAAGGTCATGATCTCTACGATTCGCTTGAAAAGTAGATTGTGGACGTCTTCAAGGTCGTTCACGATACAAAATCGTCAGATCACCCAACCCTAGGAGAACGAACGAGGGATTGATTTGTGGGTGAAGTACAAACAGTTGGAAGAGTGAAGTGAAGGATGGTTTACACTTCTCAGGAGATCCGTACAGAAATGGATCAGACGATCTTCCTGCCATTAGCTAGTTGTTAATTTGCTGCTTCAGTGACACGTGTCATCACAGAGGTTATATCTAATAACCTCGACAACATTCATGCAAAAAAAATATTATAATAATTTTTTTTTTTTAACAGAGGCATGTACAGTGGGGAAAACAAGTATTTGATCCCCTGCTGATTTTGTACGTTTGCCCACTGACAAAGAAATGATCAGTCTATAATTTTAATGGTAAGTGTATTTTAACAGTGAGAGACAGAATAACAAAAAAAAATCCAGAAAAACGCATTTCAAAAAGGTTATAAATCGATTTGCATTTTAATGAGGGAAATAAGTATTTGACCCCTTCGACTAAGTACTTGGTGGCAAAACCCTTGTTGGCAATCACAGAGGTCAGATGTTTCTTGTAGTTGCCCACCAGGTTTGCACACATCTCAGGAGGGATTTTGTCCCACTCCTCTTTGCAGATCCCCTCCAAGTCATTAAGGTCTCGAGGCTGATGTTTGGCAACTCGAACCTTCAGCTCCCTCCACAGATTTTCTATGGGATTAAGGCCTGGAGACTGGCTAGGCCACTCCAGGACCTTAATGTGCTTCTTCTTGAGCCACTCCTTTGTTGCCTTGGCTGTATGTTTTGGGTCATTGTCATGCTGGAATACCCATCCACGACCCATTTTCAATGCCCTGGCTGAGGGAAGGAGGTTCTCACCCAAGATTTGACGGTACATGGCCCCGTCCATCGTCCCTTTGATGCGGTGCAGTTGTCCTGTCCCCTTAGCAGAAAAACACCCCCAAAGCATAATGTTACCACCTCCACATTTGACGGTGGGGATGGTGTTCTTGGGGTCATAGGCAGCATTCCTCCTCCTCCAAACATGGCGAGTTGAGTTGATGCCCAAGAGCTCGATTTTGGTCTCATCTGACCACAACACTTTCACCCAGTTCTCCTCTGAATCATTCAGGCAAACTTCAGACGGGCCTGTACATGTGCTTTCTTGAGCAGGGGGACCTTGCGGGCGCTGCAGGATTTCAGTCCTTCACGGCGTAGTGTGTTACCAATTGTTTTCTTGGTGACTATGGTCCCAGCTACCTTGAGATCATTAACAAGATCCTCCTGTGTAGTTCTGGGCTGATTCCGCACCGTTCTCATGATCATTGAAACTCCACGAGGTGAGATCTTGCATAGAGCCCCAGATCGAGGGAGACTGACAGTTATTTTGTGTTTCTTCCATTTGCGAATAATCACACCAACTGTTGTCACCTTCTCACCAAGCTGCTTGGCAATGGTCTTGTAGCCCATTCCAGCCTTGTGTAGGTCTACAATCTTGTCCCTGACATCCTTGGACAGCTCTTTGATCTTGGCCATGGTGGAGAGTTTGGAATCTGATTGATTGATTGCTTCTGTGGACAGGTGTCTTTTTACAGGTAACAAGCTGAGATTAGGAGCACTCCCTTTAAGAGAGTGCTCCTAATCTCAGCTCATTACCTGTGTAAAAGACACCTGGGAGCCAGAAATCTTGCTGATTCATAGGGGATCAAATACTTATTTCACTCATTAAAATGCAAATCAATGTATAACTTTTTTAAAATGCGTTTTTCTGGATTTTTTGTTGTTATTCTGTCTCTCACTGTTAAAATACACCTACCATTAAAATTATAGACTGATCATTTCTTTGTCAGTGGGCAAACGTACAAAATCAGCAGGGGATCAAATACTTTTTCCCCCTCACTGTACCACAGTGTTGCTTGTGCGACTATAAATAATGGCCACAATCATGTGTTTCTGAAGCCTGGGATTTACAAGAGACCATGTCTGATAAAAGGCGAAAATTGTTCAACAAATTAAACTACACCATCCTGGATCATTCGCTCTACAAACAGCAAATTAGACACCGATTCATTATTCGTATCACACAGAGAACGTAGGACCATCCTGTCTGTCAATTACTGAGCACGCTTGAAAGAAGGCGTCTATTTCCAGAAGAGAAAATTGCTATTCTTTTATCACAGAGAAGCGGCAAGTGTTGTGGAAGCAGGACCATCATTTACAAAGCGGAATGGAAAGGGTGATATTTTTCAAGATGAGATTTCCTGTTGGCCAAAGCTACTGAAACACACACCTGCTGGGTTGCCATAAAAGTAGCAGAGATAAGAATTTATCCTCCGTCACAGTGCACCAAGGATGGAGTAAGCGAAACTCATTTTTGGACATGGCAATGTCCACAAAATGCAGTACCATGAGTTACACAAATGGACTTTGTATGCAGGACTAAACAGTCAAAGATAGACAACAGACACATTTATTCTCTAAAAAGCTCCAAATTAAAAGCACCAAAGTGTGGCACAGTCACAAGTTTTGATTTCCCAGAAACCTTACTAGGCTAAACAATGTAGTAGACCTTTTGCTGAAGTGACTGCCACTGTATTCTACCTCCTATTTATGACTTCTGAGCATTTACCAGAAGAAATTCCCTCTGTATTGCTGTGCAGATTAACTGACAGACTAAATCTATTGTCCAATCAGATGATTTACTGTAATGCGACCTCCTTGAAGACTGTACAACCACAGTCCTTATGCTCTCCTGTTAAAGTTTCTTTATTTTCTCTTGATATTTTTAACCCTGAGGTGAATGTGTGTATTAAGTGGAAGAGTTACCTATATGACTTTAAAAGATCAAGTTACCAAGTAACGATTACCATTATTGGTCACCTGACCATCACACCCATATGGGGTTCTTCATCAAACTGTT
>CM042540.1:5557073-5559573 GCA_023630585.1 Cranoglanis bouderius
GGTCGACATTGCTGTATTATGAATTCTTTATTCTAATATTTTTTGAGATACTGGATTTTTCCAGTATCTCATTTCCATGAGCTGTAAGCCATAATCATCAAGATTAAAACAAAAATAGGCTTGAAATATTTCACTTTATGTGTAATGAATCTAGAATATATGAAAGTTCCATTTTTTGATTTAAATTATGGGGGAAAAAATGAACTTTTCCATGATATTCAAATTATTTTGAGATGCATCTGTATATATACAGCTTTAAAATTCACCCCGGCACAGAGGGCAGGAAACGCAGAAGGAAAAAGCACATTTAGGTGAAGTGGGTGAAAAATGAGAGGGGAGAAGGCATGAAATTGAGAAGGAGAAATCTTGCTTTGCTGGCAGAAATAAAAGGCTCGGTCATTACTTCTCCAGCCTTGCAGGCATTGTGTAGGAGGTTTAAGCTGCAGCAGTGTGTGTGTGTGCGTGTGTATGCGTGTGTGAGAGGGATTGGGAGCAGCGAGACACACACTGCTACTGCTCTGCTTAAGGGGCCATGGCAAATAAATAAATAAATAAATAAATAAATAAATAAACAAAAACATGAGCAGACCTTTGTGCATAAATAGGAAAATAAAAGCACGGTCGACTTGCAGAACTTTGCTGCCCTCAAACTACCCTCGAAAGAGAAATCCCTCCCAAAATGCTACAGGAATATCTTCTATAACAGTCTAGTGCTGTTGTATACATCAGATACATCAGATACGTCAGATACATTAAAAAAATCCATAAAAACACATTTCAAAAAAAGTTACAAATTGATTTGCATTTTAATGAGGGAAATAAGTATTTGACCCCTTCGACTTAGTACTTGGGGGCAAAAACCTTGTTGGCAATCACAGAGGTCAAACGTTTCTTGTAGTTGGCCACCAGGCTTGCACACATCTCAGGAGGGATTTTGTCCCACTCCTCTTTGCAGATCCTCTCCAAGTCATTAAGGTCATTTTCAATTCCCTGGCTGAGGGAAGGAGGTTCTCACCCAAGATTTGATGGTACATGGCCCCGTCCATCGTCCCTTTGATGCGGTGCAGTTGTCCTGTCCCCTTAGCAGAAAAACACCCCCAAAGCATAATGTTCCCACCTCCATGTTTGACGGTGGGGATGGTGTTCTTGGGGTCATAGGCAGCATTCCTCCTCCTCCAAACATGGCGAGTTGAGTTGATGCCAAAGAGATCTGACCACACCTGACCACAACACTTTCACCCAGTTCTCCTCTGAAACATTCAGGCAGACTTCAGATGGGCCTGTACATGTGCTTTCTTGAGCAGGGGGACCTTGCGGGCGCTGCAGGATTTCAGTCCTTCACGGCGTAGTGTGTTACCAATTGTTTTCTTGGTGACTATGGTCCCAGCTACCTTGAGATCATTAACAAGATCCTCCCATGTAGTTCTGGGCTGATTCCTCACCATTCTCATGATCATTGAAACTCCACGAGGTGAGATCTTGCATGGAGCCCCAGACCGAGGGAGACTGACAGTTATTTTGTGTTTCTTCCATTTGCGAATAATCGCACCAACTGTTGTCACCTTCTCACCAAGCTGCTTGGCGATGGTCTTGTAGCCCATTCCAGCCTTGTGTAGGTCTACAATCTTGTCCCTGACATCCTTGGACAGCTCTTTGGTCTTGGCCATGGTGGAGAGTTTGGAATCTGATTGATTGACTGCTTCTGTGGACAGGTGTCTTTTATACAGGTAACAAACTGAGATTAGGAGCACTCCCTTTAAGAGAGTGCTCCTAATCTCAGCTCGTTACCTGTATAAAAGACACCTGGGAGTCAGAAATCTTGCTGATTGATAGGGGATCAAATACTTATTTCCCTCATTAAAACGCAAATCAATGTATAACTTTTTTGAAATGCGTTTTTCTGGATTTTTTTTGTTGTTATTCTGTCTCTCACTGTTAAAATACACCTGCCATTAAAATCATAGACTGATCATTTCTTTGTCAGTGGGCAAACGTACAAAATCAGCAGGGGATCAAATACTTTTTTCCCCCCACTGTATACCGTATGGCTAATATCAGTTGATTATTTAATTATTTGCCTCACGTATTTATTACAAAAGCTTATTTATTGGACAGTGTTAAGCAGTTGTTAAAGTGATTTTATTTATATATATTCAAGCTAAAGCAGCTTTTATTGTAGCTCCATCACTTCATTTTCATGAACGGTTTGAGATTATTGATGAACTAAAATGCAGGGCAGATCACGGAGTAAAGTCTGAGGTCAAACCGTAGATCTGAGGCGCGTCATGTTTCGAATTTCTCCTGCGAGTTCTTCAAAGACCCAGCAGTCTGTCTGAATAATTCCACACATTTAGCTTTCTGTTTGATGCTAGCTTACTGAATGCAGCAGAATACTGATTAGCTGAGCTGACTTACTGACCAACACACACACACACACACACACACACACACACACACACACACACACACACACACACACACACACACCAGTACATAATAT